>JAODAL010006958.1:0-129244 GCA_025379985.1 Phyllomedusa bahiana
TATTTTTATGTGGTTAAACAAAAAGGATTTTTATGTTTATGGCTATAAGTGATGAGGTTCCATTCGGGATATCACTCCAAATTCCTTCCCCACAAAAAGAACACTGGCCTCCTGACTGTCCTGCAGTTAACTTCTCTGCTGCGCATGCGCACCAGTCAGGGGGCCAGTGCTTCTATAGTGCAGCTACCCACCGCCCTTACTGAACACTGTCTCAGACTTCATTTCGGGAGGGCAGCAGACGGCTAAAGAACAGAAGCGCTGGCTGACCCACATGCCAGGTAGTTAACTTATGCGATGGGAATGCACACTAGTCAGGAGGCCAGTGCTTCTATAGTGTAGTCACCAACTGCCTTCCCCGAATGCTGTCTCAGACTACTTTGTATAGGGTGACATTTCATTTCGGGAGGATGGCGGGTGGCTACAGAACAAGGCAGGGCTGACCTGTGACACCCAAATGCCGGTAGTTAACTTATAGGGAAATCGCACTATTCAGGAGGACAGTGCTTCTATAGTGCAGCCTCCCATCGCCCTCCCCAAAACGCTGCGTCAGACTACTTTGTATATGGGGGACTTTTCTTTCGGGAGTAAAGCGACGGCTACAAACGAAGCCGGGCTAACCCACATGCCGGGTAGTTAACTTATGTGCTGGGAATGCGCACTAGTCAGGTGGCCAGTGCTTCTAAAGTGTAGCCGCCAGCTGCCCTCCCCAAATGGGGTCAAATTTTTGTATATATAGTGGGACAAGGAAAAGTTTTTCTGGTGCCCTAAAAAAAAAAAGGCACAAGCCCCCCCCAAATAAAAAAATTCCCAAGCCCCTTTTTGGCTGGGATGAAGTTGCCCAGGGGGTTGCCTACCGGCCCTGGTAAACATTTCATTCGGGAGGGGACAAGCCTACGTATAGATGCGCTGGCTAGCCTGCTGATTAGGGGGCATTTTCCCCGGCATTAATTATCTGCTGGGCATGCGCACTAGTCAGCAGGCCAGGCTGTGCTTCTATATGTTAGCCGCCCACCGCCTCCCCAAAATGAAACGTCACGCTATATAAAGTAATCTAACAAAGCATTCAGGAAGGGGGGTAGGGAGCTCTTAAGAACACTGTACCCTGATTTTGCCGATGCCCGGGGAATATCTAACCAGTTATAATTCTGGGCATAAAAAAGCACAGTCAGGAGGGTATAGTGCAACTAGTACTAAGGAGTGATGTTCCGAACGGAAGCTCATCACTTACAGCCATAAACAATGTTACACCACATAATATAAAACACATAGAAATTAAAATAAGGTGTAGTAATATTGTTTTGTCAGAATTAGCCTGACAAGAAACAGCGCCACTCTTGTCCCTGGGTTATGTTTGGTAATG
This sequence comes from Phyllomedusa bahiana, assembly GCA_025379985.1. Taxonomy (NCBI): domain Eukaryota; kingdom Metazoa; phylum Chordata; class Amphibia; order Anura; family Hylidae; genus Phyllomedusa; species Phyllomedusa bahiana. The sequence continues at coordinate 1,361 of JAODAL010006958.1, forward strand.
CGGCTCAGCCTCATTTAAAGAGCATCTCTTAGCTCTCATGACCTGTTAGTTTTAGTACTGCACTTGTACTGTAGACTACAATTCTGGAATATTTGTTTTATATTTTAACATTCCTCTGTTATTCTTCCTAGAACTGTATGAATAAATCTATAACTCGGTGTTACTATTCCTATTAGTAATAAGGAGGGTCTCTACAGAGTCTGACACTGTCCAACCCATACCAATAGTGTCATACTGAATAAGGACGTCTATTGACACAGGAATGGTTACACCCACTCATCAATTTATACATACATTTTCACAGTGCAGAGTTTTAGGATAAAATGTACCAGCAGGGGTGTAGCAATGTGTAGGGGTGGGTAGGTAGCAATCTTTTGGGGGCCCTGGGGCACTGGCCCCCCGCCCTAAGAAAAAAAAAAGCATTATCAATGCCACATCGTAGGTAGGGCCCTTTGAGACCTTTATCATTGGGGCCCAAGAGATCTAAGTCATACCTCTGTCTACCAGAAGTGTTAGCAGATATGTCAGCGGAGCCAAAGGCTTTTCTTCAAAGGGGTTGTGTCGTCTTATTAGGACTACTCTTTTGACGTTGTGTAATGATCAGCTGGTTGTCCTTTGTATGGCTTCAACATCCTGGTTTTTTAGCAGTTTAGTAAGAGGGGAATATACCAGATGGCCATACATGCCAGTCACTCAAATAAATGGCCACCAATATAGTGTGTGAAGGGACTGGCTCCCTTGTTTAAACTAGTTTTCTGATCTGGTTAATATATCATAGAGACAGAAGATGCTGTAATGGGGCAATGCCTTTAAAGAGGCCCTGCGACATCTCCTGACATGTCTATTGTAGTAAATACGTATGTTCCTGATGAAATTTTAATTCGGGCCCTTTCCCATAAAATCTGTCTTGTGCTGTTCCTCAGTTAAATTTTTCCCGAAATGTTCATGAAACTGTCAGCTGGGCGTTACCCTTCCAGGTTGCTACGTCCCGTCCCTGAATACCCCTTTAGCACTAAATTTGAAAATTAGATGGGAACCCCCATCTGCTGATTCAGCAAACATTTAAAAAAAGAAATAAGAGGCGGAAAAGCACAAAAACCCGAGTTTTAGGAAAAATGCCTAGAATTGTTATTTCCTTAGGGGCTTTTCAAAAGGGGCAGAAATCTGCCCGGTTTTTTCACTTTTTCGGGGGTGCGACGGCAACAGGGGAAGGGGCTTTTTCCCCCTTTTTGCAGAGAAAAGCGCACCCACCTCGCATAGATTTTTTTGGATTACCCCCCAAAAAAGGGCGGAAGAATAAAAAAGGTCTGTGTTTTTCGGGCCCCTGGCAGTCTGAAAAACTGTCCGGCGGAAAATCCGTGCAGAGGGGACTGCTCTACGGATTTTCCATTAAGGTCCGAGTAAAAGTTCAAACCGAAAACTGTCTACAAAACCGGCTGAAAAACAAGCCCTTACTTTAATTTACTAAAACAGACATTTCATGTTAAAGACCTCCACCCCAGCCAGAACCTTGAGCCCATGAGGGGCAAACATCCTGAAATAGCAGAAGGGAGACTCTTTCCAATGTAGGAGTTACAGGCTTGGCTTGAATTCCATGTTTCATGGCTTTTTAATCGGTCAGATCCAACTTTAGAAGAGTTGTCCAGTTTAAGAATAATAAAGTTAATGGGTTCAGAGCAGGGAAAAATAGAGTTATTCTTACCACCTGCCAAAGCCCCTGGGATCCACTCCTCTTCACTTCCGGGTTCTCCTTCCAACACGTATGAGAGGCTCATGCTCCATAGGGAGTGAAGGAAGTGAAGAGGAGCTTCAGAGCCGAGTGGGCTGTTAACCCGGGAGGTAAATATCACTTTTATTTCCCCTCTGGCCCCATTTAACTACAGGTTTCTCAATCTGGAAAACACATTTAAATGACGTTACTTCGAATAAGTGGCCCCAGATTCCTGTCTCTCATCCTTCAAGCTTAATTGAATATTGCATTTTCCCATGGATCATTGCATGGCCTTCAAGTCTCCAAACACCTCCTAAGAGGAGATTTCCAAGGCAGAGATGCAAGGCCATCCTTCCTCTTCTCTTCCTAAAATCTCAGTAGAGCGGTGGTATTGCCAACAGCCACCTGATACACATTTTGCATTAAAACATAATGTGCTTTAGAAGATGGAGCTGTCTTGTTGCTTCATCCTTATTATTATGATACCAAAGTATTTCATTAGTGCTATTTTGTACTTTCATTGCTTAGTACTTTTCTTATCTGTAGTAATGGAGCCTTATCTTATTTATTTGTGTATCTAGTGGTATCTCATCTATGGGACCGTTATTATATGTTTTTATTATTGTAAAATTTAATAAAAAATTATGTTTAAAAATAAAATAAAAAACATAATGTGCATGGGGCCACCAAGAGCATGCAAGAACATACCACAATTGTCATTTTTCTTATGGCTGCTGAAATTCGGACATGCCGCATGAAAAAATCTGATATGTAGCGACAAATACATGACAAAAGGTTCTAACCATATTCAGCTATTTTGGAGTCGATAGTCTCCGTCAATGCATATACACACATGTTATAGCCTTACCAGCTCCCCACCTCCGCCACCTTTGTCATAAATCGTAGGGCGGTATCATACTAGCTCCTATAATCACACCTTTTGCCCCCTTGACCTAGTACACACTTTGCTAGGAGAATCCACATGAAGTCCCCATCTCAGCTTCCTGCAATACAAAATCTTGCCAATACAGAAAGAGCCAACTAGATCCATAGGAACATGGAACAAATAACTAGAAATTCACTTTAAATCATATTAGTAAAACCATTGAAATCCAATGACAGACATAGCAGCTGGCCCAGGGTCGTTAAATTGTGGGTCAGCAAACTGCCCCTGGTAATCACATGGTTCTGATGAATGTAGTGAGAGCGAGGGAGGCAATATTACTGGGCCTGCTTGTTTGCTACATGTCTGTCTATGCTCCCTCACACGACTATTCTGGAGAAAGAATGCTCGCAAGATAAACACCGTTCTGCAGATTATAAACCTCTTGAAGACCACCGAGGCGCACGAGCTAAGAGGAACATGCAATTACCCAGATGAATCATCACATATTCACTTCTTCTTACTTGGGCAAGATGCACGGGCAAAATTTAGGAACCTCAGCTTCATGGAGAATTTTTAACTGTTATGCAGCATGGAACAGTACGCATGGATTTTCTGATGCCCCAGTGGGGTAGATGTCCCCTGTTTTTTGCCTATATCAATGGGACTAGAAAAAAATCAAGTTTTCCTGGCCACCTGTTATGAATCTTGCAGCGTTGGGCGGGTTAAATGCCATCACCCACAGCACCACGCGTTATTTTGTACTCCTCCTAAAAGAGCCTCTGTTACTAGACGCCAATGCCAAGCTATATAAAGCAACTAGAAATTAGCTGCACATAAACTGTGTATCACAGGAGGTTAGTGCATGAGGTAAGGAGAGGCATTGCCTGCATCACTAGGGAATTTGACTTTGGGAAACAGTGGGGGGACCCTATCTCTGTTCCCAGGTTGGAGAAATATGGGGTAAGGAGAGCCATTGAGGGGCCAATGCTTTTAGGTGTTGGGCATGTATGATCATGGAGTAATTTGAGGGAACCTCCTAATTGCCTTTTGTGAAGGAGCATTGAGTGGACTCTACTGCCGCTTGCAGGAAAGCTATGGGGTGACCCTAATCTGGCCCGCTTAGGGCCTCTTTGTGGGAGGCAGTGAGGATGAAACTACTAAAACTACTGCCACTTTTGGGAGGCAGTGGAAAGAAACTACTGGCCGAGACTTGTGGGAGGCCTGGTGGAACTCCAACTGTTTGTCTTTTATGGGAGCATATGGAGACCCTATCACTGCTTTTGGGAGACAGTGGGGGACCCTACTGCCGGTTGGAGGAAAGTATAAGGTAGGGAGAGCCATTGAGGCCAATGCTGGTTAGGTGGGCATTGTATGATCTGGGAATTTGAGGGACCCTATTGCCTTTTGTGAAGGAGCATTGAGGGGACTCTACTGCCACTTGTGGGAAAGCTATGGGGTGACCCTACTGTTACTTGTGGGAGGCAGTGGAAAGAAACTACTGCCACTTATGGGAGGCAGTGTCTCTGCTTAGTTTAAATGGTACGTCCTGTCTGTGGAGCCATGGCAAGTCCCATCCATCCCACCGTCATATATGACTATGACTAGCCAGTCTCTGGCTTCGTTTAAAGTGTACAATTTTGTCTAGATATTTCTGCCCACTCTGTCTTCCCATAATTTTATCCTGTGTTTATTTGTATAGCCATCAATCCGCAAATATCTCACACTTGAAGTTTCTGCTCTGTGGCAAGCTATTTGTATATGGCTCCACGCCGTTACGACACCCTGAATGCCCTAATGCTTCAATTTGAATTCATCATAGTTGAGTATAAGTTGCAGAGGGCTGTGGTGTGTTCTGTGGACGCGAGGTCTGGGGGCACAAATTTCTAAGTGGCAATTTAGAGTGGCAATCCTCAGAATTATCCCTGAATTTGAGGCAGAAAGGATGGGTGGCAGAAGGGAAGAAGGGACACTCGCCTTTTTGTAAGTGCTACACTTCTTTGGGCGTACTCCTTATTTACCATGCTTGCTATTACAATCTACGCTTGCAGGCCATCTGCTCCTATCTTACCACCCTATCACTAACATGCCCTGCAAGACAAGTTTATCCACATAAGCTCCTCTCTCCTTCCCTCTAACCTTATGTATCATCCCACACACCTATTTTTCCCTTCTCAACCACCCCAAACCATCCAGCTCACATATTACATGCACAAACGTCCGACTCAAATTCATACAGCTCGACCCATCTTCTGTCTCTTTTCATTCTCCTACTTCTCGGCTGCAGGGGCATCTCTCGCCAACCCCCCCCGGTGCCACCTTCCTTTAGCTGCTCATCTCCCACCTCCTCCTCAGCCTCCCCATAGAAACCCTGCTAACACTGCTTGCCAATGCGCTGTATCGGCTTTTTCTGCGCCCTTTTAAGTTGTGCACTATGACTGGTATGTACGCCCGATCAGTCTAGTCAACAAACTCACTGCTGTTCATTGACCCTTTTTCCTCTCGCAACGTCCTTGCAACCTGGCTTGGCCCTCACAGAAACACAGGCTCCGAGCAATCTGACATCGCTTTTCCCTGCCCGCTCTCCCCTCTATGTTGGCTACACAGCTGTCACCCACACCCCCAGAGACCTGAGAATCGCAGGCCGAGTGGAGGAGTTTGGCATACGTCTCTCCTCCACACTCTGCACTTACCCAGGCTCCTCCTCCTTGCACCCATCCCTCACTTTGCCCCTCCTTTGAGGTCGCACACACCACTCAGACGCTTTCAGCCATTTTCCCATCAGAGTCTGGCAGTTGTCTACAGACCCCCCGGCTCTCGCCCCCGCCAGTTTCTGGATCATTTTGGGGCCGCCTGGCTCCCCACAACCTTCCTCTCTTCCGAAATTGCCCACCTCTCATCATGGTGATTTCAACATCCCCATTGATGACCCCAATGTCTTCCTGCTGGCCTCACAGTTTCTTTCATTAGGCCTCCTCTGATGGCCTCCTCCGCAGGTTTTACTGACTCCCTAACCCACAAGGATGGGATACAATCTCTGGATCTGGTCTTCTGTATCGTTTCCCTCAATTTCTAACGTTCTACTAATTCTCCTTATGCTCTCTCTGACCACAATCTTATCTCCTTCGATTATCACAAATTCTCCAGCCTTCGTCTGGACAAACCTGCCCATCATCCATTCAGAAATATCCCGGCGGCCTCCCTATTAATACTTCAGGAAACTCACAGACCCCATACAGTCCTCACTGCCCCCAATCTCCTCCCTGTCTCTGTTCCAGACCAGGCTGTCAAACGATTACAATAAACTCTCACAACCACCCTGGACATGTTGAAGAACCACTCACACACCGCACCTCCAGAGTCAGACGGCTGTTTTGTTGCCCTCATGCCCTTGGCTAGTCACAACCTCAGACTCTCCGTTTTCCTCCCAGCGATGTTCCAGGTGTGGCTGAGCGCTGTGGAAAATGTCAAAGCTACCTGCATACTTTTCTCCACGAGAGCAAAAATCTAATGGCTCAGAGCGACTTATCACAGTCTGCCCTTCTCTGTGGCCAAAACAAAAATATTTCAGCTCCCTCATAGCTCAATACTACACAACAACCAAAAACCGCCTCTTTGATCACGTTCTGCACACCCTCCTAAGGTGTCCTAAAGCTCAGGGCTCCGTTCATTTGCCTTCTGTGCTGAGAGACCTGGCCCACTCACTCAAAGACAAAATTGAAAATATCCGGCAAAACAACACATCACAATCGCCCAAATAATACCCATCCTGTCGCCTCCCCGGCACGTCCTACATAATCTATCTCGGCTTAAGGGCCCTTGACTCCTACGACAGAGGAAAATGTCCAGCTTCACCCTGTCTGCTCGTCCCACCACCTGTGCTCTTATAACTGACGCCCATTCCCATCCCCACCTCTCCAGATCTATTTCTTTTTCTCATCTGTCCTCTCCTCACCTTATCTGCTATCCTGTAACGAACTCTCTCCTCATCCACTGGGATCTTTCCATCTTCCTTGCAAACACGCCATCATAACCCCTTTACTAAAAAAGCCCCTCCTCTGGACCCGTCATGATGTGCTGATAACTACCTGACCCAAGGTTCTCTAAACCTGCCCTTCAACTCTAAACTCCTGGAAACGATCTTGGTCTAGCTCCCTCGCGCTAAACCGCTATCCACTCTGGGGCTAACTCTCTTCTTGACACCGCTTCAATCAAGTTCCACACCCTACACTCCACGGAAACTGCCTTAGTTAAAGTCTCAAATGACGGACTCCTAACATCAAAATCTCTGGGTAACCTACTGCATTGTTTTGCTTCTCTTGGATCTCTCTTCAGCATTTGCCACTGTGGATCAGCCAACGTCTCCTCAGTCATGCTCAAGCCACTCATTGGCCTCCAGACAACCGCGTCTCCCACGCTTGGTTACTCTTCCTACCTCCTCTGCTGACCTGCGTCCTTCATGGTCTCATTTTCTTGGTTCGATTCGATTCCTCTCTCGGCTCTTCCTCTTGCTTGTTGGAGTTCCCTCAGCGGATCATTGTAGGGTCCCTCTCTCATCTTTTCATTGTATCAACAGGGCCCTCGCATTGGGGATTAAGAACCATCAATAGTATTTGGCTTCGCAATACGCATCTCATATGTACGAATGTACAGCCCAATTATAACACCCTCCGTCTCCGTGACAACCCTCCATGCCTATGGGCTACATAACACCAAGCAGTTGACTGTCCTGTCGCGCTGTCTCTGATCATTCATGTCCTCTCCTCCATCTGAAACTAAACCTCACTAAGTTATAGTGTTAAACTGAACCTTCTTGTCTTTCTGCCATCTACTAACCAACCACCCCCCCCCCCTCCCTGCTATTTCTGTTTCTGTATGTGGTAACAACCATTTCTCCTAGGAAGCAGGGTCCGCGCTGTCCTAGGGTTTTTAATTTGTAATTCTGATCTGACCTTCTCTCCCCATATATCCAATCGTCCTTGCCCGCTCTCTGTCACCTAGCAACCTCAAGAATATCTCCTAAAATCCTCGCATCTTCTCAGCTTTAGAAACGACTCAGAACTCTCATTACTGCTCTTATTCTTTCTCGTCTGACTACTTTAACTCCTTGGCTTATCGGTCTCCCTCTCTGCAAACTCTCCCCCCTCCCATCTCCCAATCTGTCCAGAATGTCAGGCAGCCAGGCTTGGTCTTTCTCTCTCAGTCCGCTATACTGATCCATCTACCCTGACCCTGGTCAGTCCTCATGTCAACTGGTTCCCATTCCCAGTACAGGATACAAGTATAAATCAGGCACTCTCACCCATAAATGCTCTCGCACAAGCCTGGTTGCTTCCTCCCTACATCTCCTCCCTAGTCTCTGTCTATTAACCGAACCCTGCCCAAACCCGTGCTCTCCGCTCTTGGCTATGATCATCAGACTACATTCCTCAATCATATACCGAACCTCTCCCATTAGCCCGCCTACAAGATTTCAATCACTGCGTTATTAGGTCAACGAACTCAGCCCCCGGCACCAAATGTCTCCTGGAATATGCTAGACCGTCTGGGCGACTCAGGGCAGGCACTCACCAAGACGCCTCACAGTTTTAAGGAGGGCCCTAGAAAATACATTTTCTCTAGGTCTGGCCTATCCAAGATCCCTAACTGGCTATCAACCTCACATCTGTCACTCCCTGCCATGGTGCACTTGGGCACTCACAGGCATCTGTATCATCAGATGTATGCTGTCTGGGTGGCAGGTTTCATTTCCATTTTTCATGAAACCACCCCTATTTATGAAACATGGCCGGTGAACCATTGTAAATCTAATTGGCACTATACTTCTCAGTGATGTCACACCCATACACCTAAATAGATTGTTACAGCTCACACGAGCAGGGCCCTCACAACCTTGTACTCGATTTGTAAGTACTTTTAATGTGTAATGACGAGTATGTTTACTCGCCTTGAAGTTTTGTAAATCTGCGGAATATTTTGGCGCTATAGAAATAAAGATTATTATTATTATTATTTCTTGTGGGAGGCAGTGGGGAGACCCTATTGTTCCTTGCAGGGGAAGTAGTGAGGAGACCCTACTATTGCTTGCCAGTAAGTGATGGGGGGACCCTACCATCGCTTGTGGGAAGCATGAGATAAGGAGAGGCGTTGCAACTACTGGGAAGGTGAGGTGAACCTTAAATGACTTAGGGAACTTAAGGTATCCTACTGGCACTAGCGGTGAGGCAGCGAGGAGACGTTACTGTTACTTGCGGGGAAGTACTGCTCAACAAATCTATATAGTACCTTAAAGGGAATGTATCATCAAAAAATGACTTATTGCTTAACTCCCATTTTTATGTTAAACACATTTTTTAGGGATTTTTGGTTATTTTTTTTAATTTTCCATACCATATGTATTTTTTTTTATAATTCTTAATGTTCGCACAGTTCTCACTTTGGCCACTAAGGTTCCTAATTAATCTTCTGATCACTTTCCTGTTCCATTTAAATGAGAGCTGTGTTCATGCAGATGTCTGCTCATTATCAGTAAAAGCAGGGTCAGACTGAAAGATAGACACCATTGTGTACAGATACACAACAGAATCCACCATCACAAAGGAGAAGTCACAGCTCCGCCCTCGTTCCCCTCACCTTCATAGTGAAAACTCTCCTAGTAACAGAGTCTATGGGACAGAATCTGTCTTAAGAATCCTATGGGCATGAAGCTGCTGTAAAGTATCTCTCTGACTGCTGTTAAACAGTGCAAGCAATCATATATAGACGGCCGAATAGAGAAATCTACAATCAGGAAATAAAAACTACAGAGGAAAAGAATATGGATCAGGGTCTTGATTTAATAAAAAAAAAAAAAAAAAAAAGATTTGCGACAGATTCCCTTTAAATGAAGAGCTGGATATATTAAAAGGACAGAACCCTACAAAACAGAAAATCTAGTAAAAACGCGAGTTTCTGCCTTTAATTAGAAATTCTTTTATAACTACTAATGAGTAATTAATCTGTGCGCCAATGTTGACGCTGCTTGGTCTCTATGGTGTTCTAGAGACCGGCATTGTCGATCAATATTCCGCAAAACGTCAGTGGAGCTTTCCACACCTATATTGTTTGGTTCTTGTTTGAACGTAATTAAAGGGTTGATTTTATGCATTTTATGTTCTCTATATACACATTTATACTTTGTGTGTGCGTCCTCTCTGTGTGTAACGGTTTTTCTTTAAGATATAATTACTGACTGTCTCATGTGAATTACAGGCCCTGTGTAACAATAGACTGCCCGGCTGCCACTCACATTGGCGACCACTAACTGCTTATCCACAGTCTCCAGTCTCCTGACCTCCCACATTCCTTCCCGCACTCTCATATTCCTTGGCTTTTTCAAAAGTAACAGAAATGTAGTATCCCTCAGATGAAGGGGTCCCTTCGTTACAGAAGGAGGGGGAGGACGTATTGATACTTCACAAAACAGTACAAGCTCAAAAGAGGTAATGTTCCTCATTAGAACAGAGGCACCAACTAGGTGTGTGGAGACTTATGCACCATTAATCACCCTACTGCAATTTCAATATATTCAAAAACAGCTCACTGGAAATGAGCTAGGACCCTGCAGTGCTATCTAATGGATTTAGCGTTCTTCAGTTTACCTACTGGTAATTTACACTGCAATGCTCAGTGAGTCTGATGTGACTTCAGGAATGCTATGTCCAAAAGGTGGTGCTGCAGAGTCCTACCTCATTTCCCATAAACCTCTTTGAGTACAGTGTTCCTCAACATACAATATTAATTGGTTCAGGATGACCATTGTATGTTGAAACCATAACTCTAAGGGAAATTGGGAATTGGTTCAGAGTCCCCAAAATGTCTTCCAACATAATGCAAAATGAAGATAAAAGAAAATTAAACAAATGATTAATCCATATAAAGCGCGTCCTTACACATAAATCCGAAAGAGCTGCTGGCACCTGGAAATTACTTTCTGTTTTGAGGACAGGTCTTTGGATCATGGACTTTATACACAACATTCCAGGAAAAAAAGAAAATGGGGCCCTCATCTGGTGCCCAAAGGAGCCGCTCATCCTGGTACATGCAGGAGCAGTACAGGACATGTAGTACTGCACTGGACTGTAGAGAGGGGCTACTAGAACACCAGTCACTGCATGTACCTCACTAATACATGTAAGACCAGTACAGGACATGTAGTACCGCACTGTACTATAGAGAGGCGCTACTAGACCCCCAATCACTGCATGTGCTGCACTAATACATGTAAGAGCAGTACAGGACATGTAGTACTGCAATGTACTGTAGAGAGGCGCTACTAGACCAACAATCACTGCATGCACCTCACTAATACATGTAAGAGCAGTACAGGACATGTAGTACCACACTGTCCTGTAGAGAGGCGCTACTAGACCGCCAATCACTGCATGCACTTCACTAATACATGTAAGAGCAGTACAGGACATGTAGTGCTGCGCTGTACTGTAGAGATGTGCTACTAGACCCCAAATCACTGCATGCACCTCACTAATACATGTAAGAGCAGTACAGGACATGTAGTACCGCACTGTACTGTAGAGAGGCGCTACATAGACCCCAATCACTGAATGCACCTCACTAATACATGTAAGAGCAGTACAGGACATGTAGTACCGCACTGTACTGTAGAGAGGCACTACTAGACCGCCAATCATTGCATGCACTGCACGAATATATGTAAGAGCAGTACAGGACATGTAGTACCGCACTGTACTGTAGAGAGGCGCTACTAGACCGCCAATCATTGCATGCACCTCACTAATACATGTAAGAGCAGTACAGGACATGTAGTACCGCACTGTACTGTAGAGAGGCGCTACTAGACCGCCAATCACTGCATGCACTGCACGAATATATGTAAGAGCAGTACAGGACATGTAGTACTGCACTGTACTGTAGAGAGGCGCTACTAGACCGCCAATCCTTGCAGACACCTCACTAATACATGTAAGAGCAGGACAGGACATGTAGTACCGCAATGTACAATAGAGAGACACTACTATACTGTACTAATATAGAGTTTTTACAAGTAAAATGTTCATGATAATTGGCTGGATCAGTCTCTGGGCCACTGTATGTTAAAACCACACTCAACATACAATGTCCCAGCAACGACCATTGTATGTTACAAATATTGCATTCTGAGGGCATTGTAACTTGAGGAGCCTCTGTACAGTAAAGTACAAGAATTGCGTCAAGACACTGGGAAAAAACTCCAGCAGGGTGAACTATAGAGACATTAGGACAGTATCTCGGCAGCTCATGAGCAAAAAAAAGGTCTATAGTCCCTAATGGGCGAGATGTCTGGTATCAGATTTTCTCCCTCTCCCTACTAAAAAAAAAAAAAAAATCGTAGAAGAAAGCAATAGACATCACTAGATGCACTTCTAGGTCACTAACACCATGTATTTCCTTCACTTACATGCCCTTATTTAGGACGGCCATAGAAGGCTGATATTCTTATTTCCATGCTGTAGACAACCAGGAGAAATTAGTGTTAACTATGGTTTAGCACAGTAGGCCTCATTTATCAAAAGACTGTCCTTGTTGCCCATAGCAACCAATCAGACCTCATAGCAACCAATTAGAGATCAGATTTCATTGTTCCAGATCAGTAGAAGAAATGGAAGCCGAGTTCTGATTGGTTGCTATGAGCTCTGATTGGTTGCTATGAGTTCTGATTGGTTGCTATGAGTTCTGATTCATTGCTATGGGCTCTGATTGGTTGCTATGAGGTCTGATTGATTGCTATAGGTTCTGATTGGTTGCTAAGGAGGTCTGATTGATTACTATGAGCTTTGATTGATTGCTATGGGCTCTGATTGGTTGCTATGAGGTCTGATTGATTACTATAGGTTCTGATTGGTTGCTATGAGGTCTGATTGATTACTATAGGTTCTGATTGGTTGCTACGGAGGTCTGATTGATTACCATTGGCTCTGATTGATTGCTATGGGCAACAAGGAAAGTCTTACTGCAAGACAGTTTTCATACATAAGACCTATTGTCTGAATAAATGCAGCTACTGTAGGCACTTTATCTTCATATGTAACAGGTCGGGGACAGCAGTCATGTGGTGGGAGCAGCAGGCCACTGTGACAAACTATGCAGTTACTAAAGCGTTGGAAAATCCCTTTAAGATTATGAAACTCTTCAAGACTTAAACAAACCTCCCTACCACCTCCTACTGTGCTTAAATAGAAAAAATAACCCATACTTAAGCCTCTTATCACCACTGTTCCAGCAGTGTCAGAGCTCCAGTGTCCCCCCACTCCCGATCCCTCACTGATGACATCACGTTCATGGATCATATGATGCTGCAGCCAATCACTGACCTCTGTGGTCATATGCTATACATCCAGGTTTCTGATTGCTGAGATTAGTGATTGGCTGCAGCATCATGGGAACCATGAACGTGACATTAGTGAAAGATGTCTGAGGGATGACTGGTAAGTATGGGTTATTCTTCTATTTTAGCACATTGGGAGGTGAAAAACCCCTTTAAGACATACCTTAATATAATATATTAATGGGCCTATGAGCCTAAACCTTCACTGATGGCTAGCAGAGGTCACTGGCTCCAATAATGGACTAAGATACCATGTATCCACCACAATAACCATTCTCAGGGCCAACTTCTAAATATACAGAACCAGTCCATATTCAGCTGCATAGTCAACTCTTCTATTGTCATTTCATATACAAAGGAGATCTAGCTCTTCAGTCAAATTCCCCAAACTGTGCTACATTATCGCAACATGGTGCACTTCTCTACAAGACTTCATGGGCTCCAATATGTCGGAGGTCTATTGTAGTACCAAAGTCAAAGAACACTCATATGCCAGTGGACCAGTCAACCCTCCTCCCCTACCCATTCAATGCATTTTTGACTTTCAACAAACCTATTTGTTCTTATAGATATAAAAAAGAAAAAGCACCGGCTCACCCACAATGTGGACCGGTAGCATGGCTCACAGGAAACAGCTGTATCCAGAATAGATGAAAATTGTAGCCAGAGATCCAAATTAGGTAAAATAATATATTTATCGAAGCAGAGTAAGAACCAACAAAAACAGTAATCCAACGCATTTCAGGCTCACAGCAAGATCGCGGGCTACAAGTTTCATGTATTTGTTCTTATGGTAACGCCATCAACATTACTTTGGATCCAGAGATCAAGGAATGAGGGGACTGAAGCATTTTTCTAAATCCCCTTTTTTTCGGCGTCTCTGAATTAACGTGGATGGTGCTGCCACAAGAATCAGTAGGACTGTAGTTGGCACTTTGGAGCTTAAAACCATTGGGGCACAGAGCATTTACCAATAAATAAACAATATGTAGCCTGCTCAACCAACCCTTCAACAGCAGCTGGAGGATCTTGCACGGATCACTTTCACTAGGAAGTCCATCGAATCCTGAAGAATAGATAGATATCCAGCAAGATAAAGGTTTTTAAGAAAAATTATTTCATTGTACCCATTAAAAATGCCATGGGCAACAGGCAGGAAAAAAAGAGCTTACGCGTTTCCAACTGTGTTTTTGTGTTCTCTTCTGCTATGATTAATAACATAGTTTGAAATGCGTAAGCTCTTTTTTCCTGGCTGTTTCCCATGGCATTTTTTATGGACACAATGAAATAAAGGTTTTACAAGAAAATTTATTTTGCTGGATACTGTATATATTTTTCCATTTATAGATAAATTGTCTACGGTGTGGTAGAAGAGAGCGGAGTCATTTGATATGTTCGGCTCTGCTACATCTGTTTAATCTGTACAGCAACACATGACCCAACATCTAATGATTACAGTGTGACAGACATCACACAGCTCCTGTAGGACCATAAGTGAAGAACACGTGGCAAATTATTGGATTTACTTTAATATCATTACCCATGGGTGGGGAAGACAGCAGAGTAGAAGGACAAGATTTGACTCTGGGCTTTAATATTCCATGAACGTAAGACTATCCTTGTGATCACAGCATATTTTGTCAACCACCCACAGATAAAGTAGATTAACTGCCAGTCTGAACCCCCTGGAGCTTAAGCAAAGGGGGGACATGACTTTGGGAGGGGGGGACCTAGAGCGCCTTTTATAGTCTTTTAGTTCCTGTCTGTATAGCTGTATGGATCTAAGCAGATAGAATAGGTATGCTTAATGTTTTAGGGCGCGTTCCCACGGCACAGGACAAATACTGGCTGGTTTGCCGGTCGGTATTTGTCCTGTTTTGCGCCCGTCCCCACGGCCGGGGGGGAGGGGGGGGGGGGGGGGCTTTTCTCCCATTGAGAAGCACACATTCCGTCCGGTTTTCGGACGGAAGATTGTGCTTCTACAATGTTTCGCCGCCGGACCGCCGGCGGCAAAACCGTCCGACGACAAAACCCGTGCAGTGGGGACTGCTGCACGGGTTTTCCATAGAGCACAATTGTGCTCAGTTTCGGCCGGTTTTTCAGGCGGTCTGAAAAACCGCAAACCGGCCGAAAACCTGTGCCGTGGGGACATGCTCTTAATGTTTTGAGCTTTGAGCAGAAGGGGACATGTTGTTGAGAGTGCAAGTTATAGTGTCTGTGTGCTCCTCTAGCTCTTGTCAATAAAGCTTCACACATATTATCAATAGTGGTTGTGCTATAAGAGGGAGGAGTAGGCAGAAGGGGAGGAGGCTACTGTTAGGAGGGTGGGGTTTAGGACTAGATATAAGGTCCTGTTGGCTCTTCCTCTCACTCCCTGGTAGAACTTGAGGAAATGTGTCTCCAGCCTCAGGGAAGTACAAGCAGTGTTATCCCCTCACACCACACATGATGGGGTCACACTCACCTCACACTGTATACAGTAGATAGTGTATGCTGTTTATGGCATATGGGTTAATTATTACAAAGGAATTCATGTAGTCACATGTGTGAGATGTCTGCTCCTCACACTGCGGGCCTGGCTGGAGCTTGGTGTCTGCTCCTCACACTGCGGGCCTGGCTGGAGCTTGGTGTCTGCTCCTCACACTGCGGGCCTGGCTGGAGCTGGGTGTCTGCTCCTCACACTGCGGGCCTGGGTGGAGCTTCTGTCTGCTCCCTCACACTGCAAGGGGCCCGGCTGGAGCTTTTGTCTGCTCCCTCACACTGCTGGCCTTTGGGTGGGGCTTCCCGTCTGCCCTCCCCCAAAATGCAAGGGGCCCGGCTGGACTTCTGGCTGCTCCCCAACTGCAGGGGCCCGCTGGACTTCTGTCTCTCCCTCAAAAAAGCAGGCCTGGCTTGGAAACTTGCTGTCTGCTCCCTCACACCCGCAGGCCTGGGTGGAGCTTCTGTCTGCTCCTCACACTTTCAAGCCTGGCTGGAGCTTGGGTCTGCCCTCACACTGAGGCCGGCGACTTGCTGTTCTGCCTCCCCCAAAAACCCGCGGGCCTGGCTGGAGCTTGGGGTCTGCTTTCCTCACAAATGCAAGGGGCCCGGCGGAGCTTTGGGGTTTTGCCCCTCCACGCAGGCCCCGGCTGGGGCTTGGGTCTGCTCCTTTACACTGCAGGGCCCGGCTGGGGCTTGGTGCTGCTCCTCACACTGCAGGCCTGGCTGGGTTTTTGTCCCGCTCCCCCACACTGCAGCCTGGGGGAGCTTTTTGCTGCCCCCCCCACCCCTGCAGGCCTGGCCGGAGCTTCTTTTCCCGCTCCTCACACTGCAGGCCTGGGTGGAGCTTGCTGTCTTCCCCCTCACACTGCCAAAGGGCCCGGGTGGGCTTGCTGTCTGCTCCCTCAAAACTGCAGGCCTGGCTGGGGGCTTCGTCTGCCCCCACACTGCAGGGCCCGGCTGGGGGCCCTTTTTTTCTGTCCTCCCACACTGCAGGCCGGCTGGAGCTTCTGTCTGCTCCCTCACACTGCAGGGCCGGGGTGGAAAACTTCGTCTGCTCCCCACCCCGGGGACCTGGTTTTAGCTTGCTTTTCTGCTCCTCACAAGGCCCAAGCAGGCCGGGTGGACTTTTCTGTCTCTCCTCACACTTTCAGCCTGGCGGAGCTTGCGTCTGCCCTCCCCATTGCACCTGGCTGGGGCTTTCTTTTGCCCCTCACAAATGCAGGCCGGCTGGGGCTTCTTCCCGGTCCCCCACAAAATTTCACCTGGCTTTTACTTCTGTCCCCGGTCCCCACAAATGCAAACCTGGGCTGGAGCTTCTTCTGCTCCTCACCTCAAGGGCCCGGCTGGAACTTTTGTCCCGCTCCTCACACTGCAGGGGCCGGGTGGGGCTTGGTGTCTGCTCCCCACACCTTTCAGGGCCCGGCTTGGAGCTTTTTGTCCCCGCCCCCTCACACTCGGGCCCCGGCTGGAGCTTCTGTCCTTTCTCCTCACAAATGCATCCTGGGGGAGCTTGGGGTCTGCTCCTCACACGGGGGGCCCCGGGTGGAGCTTGCTGTCTGCTCCTCACAAAATGCAGGCCTGGCGGAGCTTGGTGTCTGCTCCTCACAATTTCAGAGCCGGGTGGAGCCCCTTTGGGGTTTCTGGCTCCCCAACACTGCAGGCCTGGGGGAGGGTTCTGTCTGCTCCCACAAATCAGGCCGCTGGGGCTTCTTCTGCCTCCTCACACTGCAGGCCTGGGTGGGGCTTGGGGTCCCGCTCCTCACAAATGCAAAGGGCCAAACTTTAGTTCTGGGTCTGCTCCCCCACTTTCAGGGCCCGGGGTGGAGCTTGCTGTCGCTCCCTCACTGGGGGCCTTGGGTGGAGCTTGCTGTCTGCTCCTCACACTGGGGGCCTGGCTGGGGTTCTGTCTGCTCCTCACACGCAGGCCCGGCTTGGAAACTTTTTTCTGCTCCTCACAACCCCAGGCCTGGCTGGAGCTTTGTCTTCTCCACACAAATGCAGGCCTGGCTGGGGGCTTTTGTTGCTCCCCCACCCTGCAGGGCCTTTTGGGGGAGCTTTTTTCCCGCTCCTCAACGCAGGGCCCGGCTGGAAACTTCTGTCCCGCTCCCACACTGCAGGCCTGGCTGGAGCTTCTGCTGCCCCCTCACACGCAGGGCCCGGCCCGGAGCTTTTTGTCTGCTCCTCAACAATGCCCGGCCTGGCTGGAGCTTTTCTTCTGCTCCTCACCACTGCAGGCCTGGCGGAAACTTCTTCGCTCCCCCACACTGCAGACCTGGCTGGAGCTTCTGTCTGCCTTTCCTTTACACTGCCAAAAGGGCCCGGCGGGGCTTGGGTCTGCTCCCCACACTGCAGGGCCCGCTTTGGGGCTTTGGGGTCCCGCTTTCCCCACACTGCAAACCTGGCTGGGGCTTGGTGTCCCCTTTCTTTCCCCCCAAAAACTGCAGGCCTGGCTGGAGCTTGGGTCTGCTCCTCACACTGCGGGGCCCGGCTGGAGCTTCTGTCTGGCTCCTCACACGCAGGGCCCGGCTGGGCTTGGGGGTCCCGCCCCCTCACACTGCAGGCCTGGGTGGAGCTTTGTGTCCTGCCCCTCACACTTTCAGGGCCTGCTTTTAGCCCTTTTGCTCTCCTCACACTGCAGGCCTGGGGTGGAGCTTTTGTCTGCCCCCTCACAAATGCAGGGGCCGGGGGGAGCTTTTTGGGGCTGCTCCTCACAACCCGCAGGGCCTTCCCGGGGCTTCTGTCTGCTCCCACACTGCAAGGCCCCGGCTGGAGCTTTTTGTCTGCCCTCCAAAACTGCAAACCTGGGGTGGGGGGCTTCTGTCAAATCCTCACCCCGGGAGGGGCCCGGCTGGGGCTTCTGTCTGCCCTCACACTGCAGCCTGGCTGGGGTCTTGCGTCTGCTCCTCACACGGGAGGCCTTGGCCCCGAGCTTGGGTTTCTCCTTTCCCCACACTGCAGGCCTGGCTCGAGCTTTGGGGTCTGCTCCTCCCCACTTGGCCTGGCCCGGAAACTTTTCCCGTCCCGCTCCTCACCCCGCAGGCCTGGCTGGAGCTTCTGTCTGCTCCTCACACTTTCGGGCCCCCGGTGGAGCTTTCCGTCTGCTCCTCACAACCGCGGGCCTCGCTGGAGCTTCGTCTGGGGGGGGGGGGGGGGGGGGGGGGGGGGGGGCTCCTTAACTGCGGGCCTGGCTGGACTTCTGTCTTCTCCTCACACTGCAGGGCCCGGGGGTGGAGCTTCTTCTGCTCCTCAAAACTGCAGGCCCGGCTGGGGCCCTTTTGTCTGCCCTCACACTGCAGGGCCCGGCTGGAGGGTTCTGTCTGCCCCCCTCACACTGCAGGCCCCGGCTGGAGCTTGCGTTTTGCTCCCACACTGCGGGCCTGGGTGGGGGCTTGGGGTTTTGCTCCTCACAAGCAGGCCTGGCTGGAGGGTTCCCTTTGGGCTGCTCCTCACACTGGGCCCTGGCTGGGGCTTTTGTCTGCTCCCCCCACACTGCAGGCCTGGCCCGGAAACTTGCTGTCTGCTCCTCACAACTTTTTTGGCCCCCCGGAGCTTTTGTCTTTCCCCCTCACACTGCAAAGGCCCCGGCGGACTTGCTTCGCTCCTCCACACTGCAGGCCTGGCTGGAGCTTGCCCGTCCCGCTCCTCCCCACTGCAGGGGCCCGGCTGGAGCTCTGCCCGCCCCCCACACGGCAGGCCTGGCTGGAGCCCTTTCCGTCTGCTCCTCACACTGCAGGGGCCCGGCCCGGGGCTTGCTGCGCCCTCACACGCTGGCCTGGCTTTGGGGCTTCTGTCTGCTCCCCACACTCAGGCCTGGCGGGGGCTTTTGTCGCCCCTCAAAACTTTCTTTGGGCCCGCTGGAGCTTTTTGTCTGGGTCCCTCACACTGCAGGGCCCGGGTGGGGGCTTTTGTCTGCTCCCACACTGCAGGCCTGGCTGGAGCTTTCTGTCTGCTCCTCACACTGCAGCCTGGGCTGGAGCTTGCTGTCCCGCTCCTCACAATGCTGGCCTTTGGGTGGAGCTTCTGTCCCGCTCCCCACACTGCGGCCCCGGGTGGAGCTTCTGTCTGCTCCCCCACAAATGGGAGGCCTGGCTGGAAACTCTGTCTGCTCCTCACACTGGGACCCCGGCTGGAGCTTCTGCCCGCCCCTCACACGCAAAGGGCCCGGCTGTGAGCTTCTGCTGCTCCCTCAACCTGCGGCCCTTTCTGGAGCTTTGGGGTCTTCCCCCCTCACCCCTGCAGGGCCCGGGGTGGGGCTTCGGTCTGGTTTGTGTGTATACACTTTTGCTAATTTTTGAGCCTCTATGGTGGAGCTGGGAGGTTTACATACACTGGAGATACTGGGGGTTTAGGGGCAGCCCCGGAAGGGGGGGGAGAGCACAGACAAGAGGGGGATGTGGAAAGGGTGCAAATTTACGTGCGGTTTCAAACCTGTATTTCAGGACCCTGTGGGTGGGGGCACAATTTTGGGTACAGGTTCTCCCTCTGTATACAAGGCTGGGACCTGCAGTTATCTCGCACAGGGGTGTAAGCTAAACCTGGGGCTGAATTCTGAACCCCGGGGAAGTACAGGGCATTTTAAACCCCCTCTTTAATATTTGGGGGTTGTGATTGGGGATTGACCTCTACACAGGACCCTTTAAATGGGGGAGGATAAACCCCCCCCCCCCCCCCATCTGTCCTGTACATGGGTTCCAAAAGAACATTCCTTATTTCTGTCTAAGGACGTTAAAAATTTTTACTTCACTAACATGGCTGGCTCCTTAAAAATCTGTAAACCCCTTTTCAGTGTTATGTTATTAAACCCCCGCAGGAGCCAGGAGGGGTGTCCTTTGGGGTTGGGGGGTACATTTTTGGTTTTTGGGGATACATCCCTGGTTGGGTGTTCCCCTACTTTTGATTGGAGCTTTCCCAAATCTTTTGTCTCTCATGCCAGCCGGGTACTGGTGACTGGTGGTTTGCTTGGGCCCCGTTTGAGGCTTTTTGTTTCCCCACCAAACTGGAGGGGGTGGCTGGGGGTAAGGTAAAACCCGGGGCATTTTTATACAGGGCCCAGATTTTAAAGCAACCCAAAAATCCTTCCCCCCTTTATTTTGTATACTAACCCTCGTTAGGTTGGGCCCCCATCCTTTAAGTAAAAATAAAAGGGAAAAATTACAAATTTTTTTGGGGGTTTTTTCAAGGGGATGGCCCCCCCCATTTTAAATTTGGGGGGCCTTTTAGTTTTTTGAGACGGGGGGGGAGTTTATAACCGGATTGGGGTCCCCTAACTCACATGATGGCACATGTGTTTTTTCCCCGGCAAAGGTGGGGTTCTTTCCCGGCGGGAAACCCTGGGACCAAGGGGTTTGGGGCTTTCCAAAAGGAGTGGTTGGGTTTGGTCCCCTCGGGGCCAGGGGTTTTCCCGCTGAGGGGAACTTAAAAACAGGGGAAAAGGGGGGTCGGGTCCAAAGACCACAGACCAATTTGGGGTTTTTGGGGGAAAAATTTTTCACCTAAATTTATGGTGCCCCTTCCCCGCCAATGTGAAGGGTTGGGGGGGAAAAGGGGTCACCTATTGGTTTTGGGGGCCCCCCGAGGGTGGGGGGAAAGGTTTTTAACCTTTGGTAAAGGTGGCCCCTTTCCGAGCTGGGGGTTACAGCGGGGTTAAGGTTTTTTATTTTTGGGGATGGGGCCACCCCTGGGGTGCAGGGGGGGGTGAGGCCTTCCCCCCTTTGGATGGTTTCCTTGAAAGGGGGGGGTTAGGGGGTTTTTCCTTTTGTGGGATGGGCCTCCCAGTTGGGGGCAACACCCGGGGGTAATGCGCTCACCCGGTGGGTTTGTTGCTTCAAAACGGTGTTTCAACTGTGGTTTTTGTGCCTATGGGCTGGGGGGGGAAAAGCTTTAGGAAAAGGGATTCACAAAAGTGGTACGGGTTTCCTCGGGCCGTGGTGGAAAGGCTGGAGGTAAGGGATTCACCTGTGGTTTCCCGGGGGCCCTTTTGCGCTGTGGGTTGGGCAGCGGGGGGTAAGGGTTCACCCTATAGTAAAGGGGGCCAAAGGGGGGGGGACAAACTTGGGGGTGGGGGCATTTACCTGTTTTTATTGGGTTCCTCTGCCCTTGGGGACACGGAGGGAATGCCCTTCAAAACCCGTTGGGACGGTGCCTAATTTGGGGTGGGGGTGACAGCTTTAGGAAGGGATTCCCCCTGTTGGGACGGGGGCCCCTGCCTGGGGGTGACGGCGGAGGTAAGGGATTCACCATTTGGTTAAAGGTGCCTATGGGCCGGGGGGTTTACGGCTGGAGGTAAGGCCCTTCACCTGTGGTACGGGGCCAAATTGGGGTTGGGGGGGACAGCTGGAGGGAAGGGGTTCACCTTGGTAAGGGGCCCTGGGGTGGGGGGGACGGGTGGGGGTAAGGCATTCACCCCGTGGTACGGGGCCTCTGCCCCTGTGGGGTGACAGCTGGAGGCAAGGGATTCACCTGTGGTACGGGCCCAAAGGGCCGGGGTGATGGCTGGGGGTAAGGTTTTACACCTTTGGGAAAAGGGGCCTCTGGGCCTGGGGTGACAGCTGGAAAGTAAGGGGTACACCTGTGGTAAAGGTTTCCTCTTTCGCTGGGGTGACACTGGATGTAAGGTGGAAAACCTGTGTAAGGGGCCCTGCCGTTTGGGGACAGCTTTGGGGGTAAGGTGTACACCTGTGGTACGGTGCCTCTGCTCCTGTGGGGTGACAGCTTGGGGGTAAAGGGGTAAAACCTGTTTGGGACGGTTTCCCCTGCGCTGTGGGTTTTACAGCTTAAGGTAAGGTTTTTCACCCCGTGGGGAAAAGGTGCCTCTGCGCTGTTGGGGGAAAAGCTTGGGTAAGGTTACCCCCTGTGGTACGGGGCCTATGGGGTTTGGGGTTTTACAGCTGGAAGGAAGGGGGTTTACCTTTTGGAAAGGTTCCTCTTCGCTTTTGGGGGGATGCGGGGGGAAGGTGTTTACCGTGGAAAGGGGCCTCTGCGGTGGGTGACAGCTTGGGGGTAAGGGGGTCACCTGTGGTACGGGGGGGTTCTGGGGCTGTGGGTGACGGGGGAGGGGAAGGGTTCATCCCGGGTATGGGCCCTGGGGCCCGGGGGGGGAAAAGCTGGGGGTAAGGTGTTCACCCCTGGGGAAGGTGCCTTCTTTTGGGGGGGGGTGAGGCCGGAGGTAAGGGGGGGGTTTAAAACCCCCTGGTTTTGGGGCCTCTGGCCCGGGGGGGGGCCCGGGTTGGGGGTAAGGAGTTTTACCCCGTGATAAAGGGTCTCTTCGCGTGGGGAACAGCTTAAGGAAGGTTTTTCACCTGGGTACGGTGCCTCTCGCCCGGGGTGACAGCTGGAGGGAAAAAGGGTACACCTGTGGTACGGTTGGGCCCATTTGGTGGGGGGTTTTTACTACGGAGAAAGGGGTTTTTACCTGTGGTAAAAGGTTTCCTCGGCTTTTGGGGTGATTGGGTGGAGGGAAAGGGTTTTTTTCCGTGGGTTTTGGTGCCCTTGCGCTGTGGGGACAGCTGGAGGGAAAAGGGGTTCACCGTTTTTTAAAGGTGTTCTGCGCTGTGGGGGGGAAAGCGGAGGTAAGGTTTCAAACCCTTTGGGATGGTGCCTCTGGGCCGGGGTGCAGCTGGAAAGGGAAGGTGTTCACCCCCTGTTAAAAGGTGCCCCTGGGCCGGGGGGGACGGCGGAGGTTAATTTTTCACCCGTGGTTATTGGGCCTCTGGCCGGGGGGACGGGTGGAGGTAAGGGGTTCACCCGTAGGGGGTGCCCTGGGCCGGGGGTTACAGCTGGGGTAAGGTTTTCACCTGTGGGGACTTTCCCTCTGGCCTGTGGGGGACAGCGGGGGTAAGGTGTTCAAACCCTTTGGGACGGGGCTCTGCCCCTGTTGGGGGACAGCTGGAGGGAAGGTATTCACCTTGGTACGGTGCTTCTTCGCTGTGGGTGCGCTGAAGGTAAGGTTTTCAACGTGGTACGGTGCTTCTCGCTGTGGGTGACAGCTGAAGGTAAGGGGTTCAACGTGGAAAGGTGCCTCCCGGGGCGTGGGGGTTTACGGCTTGGAGGGAAGGTGTTCATTCTGTGGGACGGGCCTCGGCGGGGGGGATGGCGGAAAGGAAAATTTTTTACCTGTGGTACGGTGCCCCTTTGGGGTGGGGGTGACAGCTTTTGGGGGTAAGTGTTCACCTGTGGTAAAGGGCCTCTGGGCCGGGGGTTAAAAGGCTGGAGGGGAATTTAGTACACTGTGGTACGGTGGGCCTTTTGCCGTTTTTTGGGCAGCTGGGGGGTAAGGTGGTTTACCCCCCGTGGGATGGTGCCCTGGGGGCCGGGGGGGGACGGCCCGGAGGGGAAGGTGTAACCCTGTGTACGGGGCCTCTGGGCCGGGGGGGGGCAGGTTTAGGGTTTAAGGGGATTCCCCCTTTGGGACGGTGCCATCTGGGGCCCGTGGGGGACAGCTGGGGGTAAAAGGGGATCACCTGTGGTAGGGGCCCTGGGCCCCGGGGGGAAGGTGGGGGTAAGGGTGTTCACCTCCCTTTTAAAAAGGGCCTCTTGGGGGGCCGGGGGGACCGGGTGGGTGTAAGGTGATCACCCGGGGTAAGGATTTTTCCGGGCCGGGGGGACGACTGGAGGGAAAAGGGGTTTTTACCAAAGATGCGGGGCCATGCAGTTTTTTTGTGGCCGAGGCCCCCCGCACCCCAAAGCCCCTCAAGGTGGAAAAACAAGGGCAAGGACTATCCGCAAAACCCAGAGGACTGGAAAAGCAAACAAGGGGTTTTCAGATCCCTATCCCCTCAAAGAAGCGAAATTTCCACAAAATTTAAAGGCAAACCCCTTCCCGGGACCACTTAAAAGAAATTTATTTTTGACCATTAAGAGAGTAACAAAAAATTTAAAAGGATGCAGCGGAAGGGTCCAAAACTGTTAAACTGTGGTCGCTTTCCCGGAACAACAATGCATGGGACCCCTTTTAAAATGGTTTTTCCCTTGGGGCCGGCGATAAAAAGGGCCCAAAGGGCGAGGGGGGGGAAAACCGGGTTTTCCCCCTTGAGTCTGTTGTGTGCGGCCCAAGGGGTAAGGGGGTTTTTTAAATTCCCCTACAAAATAAAAAACAACTTTCTGAGGAATGACGGCGGGGGAAGGTTTTTTTCTTTCCTTTTCTTTTTAAAACTAAACTTGGCTGGGGGTTTTTTTTATTGGGTAGTTCTAAACCCAATTGGGAAATTTAAATATTCACTATATTTCCAAAGGGTGGTGCTATTATTTCACGGGCTACATATTTTTGTGGTCATAGTTGGAGAGAAAAATTTAAGTAAGTTCCCCTTTTTTTAATAACTATGTTTTTTTTTTGCCTTGCCCCCGGAATACAAAAGGGGATTAAAAAAGTTTTTAGTAATTTCTGCCCCGGTTTTTACGGGACACAAATTTGGGCAATTTGGGTTGTGGTTTTAAGGTAAGTTTTGAGTCCGAGATTTTCATTTGTTTTTATAAATGGGGAACAAGTACCGGAGGGGTGAGTTTTAAAATTTTTTTTTTCCCTTTTTTTGGGAAAAAATTTTAATTTTAAAGCAAAAGGGTCAGTAGGGGTTTTTGCATCCCTTAAAAGAACCCCAAAATACGCCCCCCAAAATTTTGGGGTTTTCCTTTTTGTTACGTCTTTAAAGGGTTTTCTTAATTGGGTTATAGGAAAGCAGTTTCCCCTTGACTAATGTTTTAGCAGCCAAAGGGGTTTAGTGTATGGGGTTTTACAAAATTTTTCCCTTTTTGTAGACTTGTTTTTAAAAGCCGGTGGTTTTCCTTTTTAATCACTTTCCAAGGGGGGTGTTAAATCGCTTTGGGGTTAAATGGGGTTTTTTAAAGGATTTTGGGGGGGTTTTGGGGGGGCCCAGTCCCCCTTTAAGTGTCAAAGGACTCCCTGTGGGGGTTTTTGGAAATCCGGTAAGTTGGGGAGGGCAAATTTTTTGGTGGGGCTAAAATTTGAACTAATACAGTAAAGTTAAACACCCGGTTTTGGGAAGAGGCTGAGCTTTGGAAGTGGCCAGCCCCCAAGGATGGTAAAAATGGGGAATTTCAACAAGGGGGGTGGCCCAAAAGGTGGTTTTAAACAGGAGTGAGGATCTTCAGTAGGGGCAGGGTGCCCCAAAATTTTCCGGGTCTTCTAGAAATGGCAGCCAGAGCGGGGCCGCCCCTTTATTGCTGTCCGGGGCCGGGGGCTGCATGTCAACACTGGGGGAAACACACAATTTTTTTTAGCCCCCCCTACCCTTTCCCCTGTTTTTTGTACTTTTATGGTTTTTAATAAAGCTGTGGCCAAATTTTCACCAAAAAGAATAGGGTTGTTTGGGTTTTTTTCTAGAATTTAAGTTGGGTTTTATTAGGTAAGTGGGGAAGGTTTATCCCATATCCAAAAGGGCCTGAGGGATCTGAAAACTGGTTAATAAGGGAAAAACTTAATTTTTCTGAGTTTAAAAAAAATAAATTAAAAACTGCCTGAAAGGGGAATTCTATAAAAAATTGTTTGGGGCCCTTTACAAAGGCAAATGTACAAATACTGGTCGGGTTTTAAACCCACCGGAATTTTACCGGGTTTTTTGGTGCCGTCCCCCCCCGGCCCCCGGGGGGGCGGCCTTTTCTCCTTGATTACAGAGAAAAGCCTTCCCCCCCTTTACAAAGTTCAAAATTCCCGTCCAGAAAACCAATGGGAAAAATGAACATGTTTTAAGTTTTTTTGGGCGGCACCAGTTTCGAAAAACCGCCGGGGGCGGGAAAACCCCCTTTCACCCGGGTTTTTTTCCCTAGAAGCCCGGTGTGGGTTTGTTTGCGGCCGGTTTTTTTAGACGGGTTTTTAAAAAACCGCAAACCGCTGAAAAACCCTCCCCAAAACCGGGGCCGTGGGGACAGCCCTTAAAAGTGGAAATTTTCCCTTTAAACCCAAAATAAGTATTAAGAACAGGGTTGCAAACCTATCAGCAGACCACAAGATAGAGGTCCTCAATAACAAGTGATGGGCAAATCTGTCCCGGACTGGTCTGACCTAAAATTAATTTTAAATCTGTCCCTGACCCTAAACCTGGGTTAGGGTGTTTAGACCTTTTCATGATTAACATATAGGGCTGCATGTATGAACGGGGCTGAGCCAGATATCTGGCGTCTTCTCAGCCCAACATCTAGCGCATCCCCATTCGCTATATTTTTAAATGGCCTGTACGCCAATATCAGGCGCATTACAAAGCGCAAGCGGCACTTTGTACTGCGCCTGATTTCGTGGGGCGTGCAGAAGGCGGGGGCACACTAGAACCGTAGCAAAGCTAAAGATTTATAGCTTCGCTACGGCATTTCTAGGCGCATTACTGCTTGAACAGGTAAACCACTTTCAAAGTGGTTTACCTGAGCTAGAAATGTCACCCAAGCGCTGGAACTCGCCTGATTTATGACCCGCTGTAGAGCGGGTTCATATATCAGGCGCATTCTATGCCAGTATTATGTGTATGAAATTTGGTGTGTTAATGCCAAATTTCATGCATGTCGCCCATAATGTTTTGCTACAAGACAATCTGAAGTCTCATTGAACAGTGTCTATAACAACACTATAGCAATTGTTATTCCTGCAATATAATATGTTCACTTGGGTTTAACAAGAATAAACTGATATCCTCACGAAAAAAGGTCTGGTCTCGCCCTTCAGTTTGGAAGCAGGTAAGCAACCATTGGTAACATTCAGTGGTTAGTACTGCTGCCTTGCAGTGACGGGGTTCCGAATTCAAACCCTGCCAAGGACATCATGTGCAAGGAGTTTATATGGTATTTCCATGCTTGTGCAGGTTTCCTCCGATTACTCTGGTTTCCCCCACATTCCAAAAAACATACAGATATAATAATT
Organism: Phyllomedusa bahiana; assembly: GCA_025379985.1. Taxonomy (NCBI): domain Eukaryota; kingdom Metazoa; phylum Chordata; class Amphibia; order Anura; family Hylidae; genus Phyllomedusa; species Phyllomedusa bahiana. Next base: position 28,680 of record JAODAL010006958.1, read on the forward strand.
TAAACTGTGAGCCCCAATGGGGACAAGGACCAATGCAAATAACAACAATCATTGTACAGTGGAATAGAACAGCGCTATATAAATGAATAAAAAAAAAAACAAAAAAACAACATTGTTCTTAGTGGCAAACTTGTATAAACCAAGTGAAATAGTCACTATAGTGTGTATAAACCCCAAAAGCCCTGTTACATGAAACACAGATCTAAGACCTGTTATCAAGTTTTTCATTTTAGTCTAGCGTGCACACCATAAAGTCTTCCAATGTATAAGCTAAAATGTGTCTATAGGATTGTATTTGACCACCGGGGGCCAAAAGAGTTTCCATTGGGCCTTTTTCAGGCTAGTATACATTGGTATACCTTAAAAAATGAAGCTGGGAACAGCGTAGTAGAGTATACTATTCTCATAGATGGCGTCCTGTGAAAAACATTTTTGTTAAATAGTTGTCATAATATTCTATGGGTTAAGGATGTCACTGCACGACATCCATTTAACACATATAGCCTCAGTGAGGCTCAGTGAGTCACATGTAAATTGAGGATTGCTGAATCCAAAAGATGGCGCTGGAGAGTTCAGCTCTTTCCCATAAGCCTTTGAAATAGTCTATACTTTAAAAATACATATCTTCTTAAAATCACCTGTGGCTGTCATCTGTCTGTGTTAGTAAATACTTGTGTTCCCTGTATAATAGCTCTGTGAAATATTTGGGTTGTGCTGTCCCTCGATTATTCCTTTAAAAAATGTATTACTGAATCTGTCAGCTGGGTGTTACTAACATTGTCCAATCAGTGCTGACATTCAATGGGTAAAGGGACATCGCTTTTTGAAAACAGGGAACATGGTAACACCCCTCTGACAGATTCAGTAATACATCTCTAGGAGAATTAACAGAGGAACAGCACAACCCAGAGATAAGGTGGGCACAGAAACTATTCAGACCCCTTTAAATTTTTAATTCTTTGTTTCATTGCAGCCATTTGGTAAGATCCAAAAAGTTCATTTTTTTGCTCATTAATGTACACTCTGCCACCCCCCTCCCACCTTGAAAGGAAAAAAAACAGAAATGTAGATATTTTTGCAAATGTATTAAACAAGAAAAACTGAAATATCACATGGTCATAAGTATTCAGACCCTTTGCTGTGACACTCATATTTAAATCACATGCTGTCCATTTCCTTCTGATCCTCCCTGAGATGGTTCTACTCCTTCATTGGAGTCCAGTTTTGTTTAATTAAACAGATTGGACTTGATTAGGAAAGGCACACACCTGTCTATCGAATACCTCCAGCTTACAGTGCATGTCAGAGCACATGAGAATCATGATGTCTAAGGAACTGCCCAAGGAGCTCAGAGAAAGAATTGTGGCAAGGCACAGATCTGTCCAAGGTTACAAAAGAATTTCTGCCGTACTCAAAGTTCCTAAGAGCACAGTGGCCTCTATAATCCTTAAATGGAACAAGTTTGGGATGACCACAATTATTCATCGACCCAGCCGTCCAGCCAAACTAAGAAATCGTGGGAGAAGAGCCTTGATGAGAGAGGTAAAGAAGAACTCCAAGATCACTGTGGCTGAGCTCCAGAGATGCAGTATGGAGATGGGAGAAAGTTACACAAAGTCAACTATCACTGCAGCCTCCACCAGTCGGGGCTTGATGGTTAAGATTCTCTTGTCTGATGAGACAAAGATTTGGTGGTAATTGTAAGCGGTATGTGTGGAGAAAACCAGGCACTGCTCATCATCTGCACAATACAATCCCAACAGTGACACATGGTGGTGGCAGCATCATGCTATGGGGACAGGGACAGGACAACTGGTTGCAATTGAAGGAAAGATGAATGCGGCCAAGTACAGAGATATCCTGGATGAAAACCTCTTCCAGACGCTCTGGACCTCACACTGGGCCAAAGATTCTTCTTCCAACAAGACAATGACCCTAAGCACACAGCTAAAATAACAAAGCAGTGGCTTCAGAACAACTCTGTTCCCATTCTTGACTGGCCCAGGCAGAGCCCTGAACTAAACCCAATTGAGCATCTCTGGAGAGACTTGAAAATGGCTGTCCACCAATGTTCACCATCCAACCTGAGGGAACTGGAGAGGATCTGCAAGGAACAATGGCAGATGATCCCCAAATCCAGGTGTGAAGAACTTGTTGCATCATTCCCAAGAAGACTCCTGGCTGAACTAGCTCAAAAGATGCTTCTACTCAATGCTGAGCAAAGGGTCTGAATACTTAAGACAATGCGATATTTCAGTTTTTCTTGTTTAATAACTTTGTAAGAATATCTACATTTCTGTTTTTTTTCTTTCAAGATGGGGGGGCAGAGTGTACATTAATGAGCAAAAAAATGAACTTTTTTGATCTTACAAAATGGCTGCAATGAAACAGAGAGTGAAAAATTTAAAGGGGTCTGAATACTTTCTGCACCCACTGTATAAGAGAAGAGGCTCCAGAATTGTTATTTCACAGGGAACACAAGGATTTACTAACACAGACATGTCAGGAGGGGTCAGACCTTATTCAGAAACATTCAGCACGATCAGCCTTTAAAGGGAACCTGTCACACAGGTTATGCCCCCCTTGCTGAGGCAGCACAAGCCAGTGTCAGACCTGCTGTTCCCAGTTCTATGTCCCTTATTCTGTAAGATGAAGCAGTTTTAGAGCATTTACCCTTCAAATCTTATTCATGAGCAGGTGTTAGCCCTGCCCACCAACAGCTAGCCACGCCCACTGACAGTTATTCACGTGTTTCTACCTATTCAAAGTAATAGGTTTGTCAGTTGAGGTGGGCGGGGCTAGCCTTCGATTGGCCGGGTTTGAAAAAAACTGACTCTTTGAAGGACTCTTCGAATGACTCTTCTGGCTGAAAACTGCAGATTTGAGCATTAAATACACAAAAACTACAGCATTTTACAGAATAAGGGACACAGCACTGGAAACAGCAGGTCTGACACTAGCTTGTTCTGCCCTCAGCAAGGGGGGCTTAACCTATGTGACAGGTTCTCTTTAACTAATTCTCCCTGCCCAGCAGTGCTCCTGGGTGTGCAAGGAACTACAGTCAGTCCCATATTGCCCCTTCATTCTCAGGATATTCATTGGTTTAGGAGATAAAAATACTCTAAAAGACCCATTTAATTTTAACTGAGGATTTTTTTGCCCCACTGAGTTCTGCAAGCTGTAGTATTTTTTATTCTGACATTTTACATGAACATATGAGGGTTTGTTTTTACAGTGGAGAGAGGCCTGTAATTGACATCATAGGTCGACCTCAACTATGAGAGACAAGATGAGAATACAAATCCAGAAAATCACATTGTCTGATTTGGAAAGAATTTGCAAATTATGGTGGAAAATAAGTATTTGATCAATAACAAAAGTTCATCTCAATACTTTGTTATATATCCTTTGTTGGCAATGACAGAGGTCAAACGTCTTCACAAGGTTGGCACACACTGTTGCTGGTAGGTTCGGCCCATTCCTCCATGCAGATCTCCTCTAGAGCAGTGATGCTTTGGGGCTGTTGTTGGGCAACACAGACTTTCAACTCCCTCCAAAGGTTTTCTATGGGGTTGAGATCTGGAGACTGGCTAGGCCACTCTAGGACCTTGAAATGCTTCTTATGAAGCCACTCCTTCGTTGCACTGGCAGTGTGCTTGGGATCATTGTCATGCTGAAAGACCCAGCCACGTTTCATCTTCAATGCTCTTGCTGATGAAAGGAGGTTTTCACTCACAATCTCACAATACACGGCCCCAGTCATTCTTTCATGTACACAGCTCAGTCATCCTGGTCCCCTTGCCGAGAAACAGCCCCAAAGCATGATGTTGCCCCCCCCCCCCCATGCTTCACAGTAGGTATGCCGTTCTTTGGATGCAACTCAGCATTCTCTCTCCTCCAAACATGACGAGTTGTGTTTTTACCAAACAGTTCTACTTTGGTTTCGTCTGACCATATGACATTCTCCCAATACTCTTCTGGATCATCCAAATGCTCTCTAGCAAACTTCAGATAGGCCTGGACATGTACTGGCTCAAGCAGGGGACACGTCTGGCACTGCAGCATCTGAATCCCTGGCGGAGTAGTGTGTTACTTATGGCAGCCTTTGTTATGTTGGTCCAAGCTCTCTGCAGGTCATTCACTAGGTTCCCCCCCACCACCCCTCATGTGGTTCTGGGATTTTTGCTCACCCTTCTTGTGATCATTTTGACCCCATGGGCTGCTCGCCTATTTCAGATTCAGTCTTCCCAGCCTGGTGCAGGGCTCCAATTTTGTTTCTGGTGTCCTTTGACAGCTCTTTGGTCTTCACCATAGTGGAGTTTGGAGTGTGACTGTTTGAGGTTGTGGACAGGTGTCTTTCATACTGATAAGTTCAAACAGGAGCCATTACTACAGGTAATGAGTGGAGGACAGAGGAGCCTCTTAAAGAAGTTACAGGTCTGTTAAAGCCAGAAATCTTGCTTGTTTGCAGGTGACCAAATACTTATCTTCTACCATAATTTGAAAATAAATTCTTTCCAAATCAGACAATGTGATTTTCAGGATTTGTTTTCTCATGTTGTCTCTCATAGTTGAGGTCGACCTATGATGTCAATTACAGGCCTCTCCCATCTTTTTAAGTGGGAGAACTTGCACAATTGATCGCTGACTAAATACCTTTTTTCCCCACTGTATATGTTTGAACACTTATTTTACAACTTTAGATATCTTTTTCTGTTTCACTAGAACGGTTGTACTTTGAATTTAATGAATAATGCATTACATTACTTCTGTCATTGAAAGAACTTACAGGTACCTAATAGAGCATGCCGCAGGCACAGCCTTAAAGGCAATTACTTTTGGCTGACTTGATGGCCTTTGAGGGACAAAATAAGGAGCCCTCTCAGCTTAACCTTTGTTTGTCTCAGTCACTACTGACCAAGGCGTCTATGGGTTAAAATGGCAGATACTAGTGTAATCTCTAACTATGACCACATCTGTGTGAGGCTAGTGAGTGATCACAGTGGTCCTCCTGTGGATCTCAGCCCAAGCTCAGCTTTTCTGCCCATGCCATCACCATGCTATACATATATACCAAGCTTCCAAAGCTGTAAGTATACTGTTTATAGTCTATATGGGTTAAAGAGGTCTTTCCCAAAGTTTTAGAAAAATCTAAATATAAACGCAGGCTGAGAATTTGGGTGGCATGACTGGACTACTACCAACCTGCTTCAGCCATTCCAGCTCAACAGGCTGGTGGCCAGGGATACCCTACGTTACTGCTGCTGCTCTATACGTCAGACTCCATATCCCGGGCAATTAGTCTGCCTTAGAGCTCTAAAATATTACATTTAAACTGAACTGGCATTGAATTAATGGCAAAGAAGGAGCAAAAAGGCTTAGCAGGACCAGCCAAACTTTTCCTTATCTCTCACTGTCCATGTAACCAAATTAGGGTCTCAGAAACAGAATATGACTTCCAGAAGAGGGCAAATCCGTCAGATCATCATATGATCTCCAATACTGAGATTTCTTACCTTCTTTGATTTGTTCCTCCATGTAAATCCTCTGTACCAACCTGTGGAGAGGTCCAAAATCAGATTGTTACTTAAAAGCAACTGGTAGTGCCTATACAGAATACTGTACAAATATACAAAGACATTTGACACTGTCCCTCATAAGCTTCTATTGGGTTAGAAATAATAGTGTGTAATTAGATTAAAAACTGGCTGCTGGATCGTACTCAGAGAGTGGTGGTAAATGACTCCTACTCTGAGTGGTTCCCGGTTGTGAGTGGTGGCCCCAGGGCTCAGTACTGGGTCCACTTTTATTCAATGTATTTATTAATGATATAGTTGAGGGGATTAATAGCACGGTTTCTATTTTTGCAGATGACCAAGCTATGCATTGTAGTGCAATCTATGCAAGATGCTCATAAATTGCAAGCAGACCTGGACACACTGAGTTCTTGGGTATCTACTTGGCAAATGAGGATCAATGTGGATAAATGTAAACTTATTTAGTCTTGAGAAAAAACTGCTCCGGGATGATTCATTTATAGAAGTATATAAATGGTCCCTACAAAGAGTACGGTGAAAACCTGTTTTATGTGAAACCCCCTCAAAAGACAAGGGGACATTCCCTTCGTCTAGAGAAAAAAGGATTCTGTCTCCAGAGGAGAAAAGCCTTCTTCACCATGAGAACTGTGAATCTGTAGAATAGCCGCCTGAGTAGCTGGTCACAGCAGGGACAGTTAAACATATTAACACATATTTAGCTGTATAAAATTCTAGATCCAGTTTGATGACAATTTTAGGAGCAGAAATTAAAGGGGTTGTCTCATTACAAGGATTGCTTTTTATGTTAAAGATCTTGCAAAAACAAGTCACTTAGCAATATATGTCCATTAACAGTGTCCTACCATCAGCTCCTCGGGTCACTATAGCTACAGAGCTGTTCAATCGCTCATGATAGGCTGCCAGCACTGGTTGCTATAGCTACAGGCCTGGCTTCTACAGCAGCCAAGTAGAAGCCAGTAAACATGCCCCTGAATTCAAAGTGAAACCAGGACTGTGGTAACATGAATCAATGTAGTGAGACAACCCATTTAAATATTCATTTAGGGCAGATTGGTTCATGCCTTATGGGTTTCAAGTCTTCATCAGTAGGGGAAACGAAGATTAAAAATGTCCTCTCTCTCTTTCATCCACATATTTTCCCCACCCTTGGTTGAACTTGATGGACTTATGTCTTTTTTTAAAAGAGAAAGATAGAGAGAGAGAAAGAGAGAGAAAAAGAGAGGCGATATTGGTATAAATTGCACTGATATACGAATAGTATGGCTTAAAAAACCCTTTTTAATATGCTTGTAGGGAGGGTGGAAGGGTTCCATGATCATAGAGAGTCCGCTCCCATTTAAAGAGACTGCTATGGGCAATACCATTTATCCTGTGCACATTTACACCTTTTATTTGCAGGTGATGCTGCAGAGTATGTGATATGTTTCGCTCTACTGTTAGATGTTATGGTAATTGTGCAGTATTTGGCAATCTATATGTTTATATGAAGTGTAGAGGAATCTCCATATGCATTCCATGCTGGCAACTGCTATAAAGTATAAACATACACTACTCCCTAAAGGTTAGGGATATTTGGTTTTCGGTTGAAATTTATGGAAAAAAGATTAAAAGCAGATATTGCTCTGCTCCAAGAGGAACCTGACTTTTTTCGCCTTAAACGTTTGTGGGTTGGGGCAGTCCTGGGGTCTCCATCAGTAGACAAAAAAAATGGGGTAATTATTTTGATCCACAAAGACCTTTCCCACTCAGTCTTGCAGTCATCACATGACACTGAAGGCCGATGGATCAAGATCTCTCTGAAACTTTCCAATGACGAAATGTCTCTCTACAACGTCTATGGCCCTCATAAAAACCAAGGGGCTTTCTTTAAATCCCTAAATGACCAAATAGCCACTGACCCCTGGCCACATAAAATAGTAGGAGGGGACTTCAACTTAGTAGTCAACCCCATGGAAGATAGAAAACTCTCCCATTCTGTCTCTCTTTCCAATCAACCCCCATATAATCCCGTTCATCTAACCAATTTTCTTCGCGATGCTGTCTTAACGGATGCTTGGAGATCACTTCACCCAGACGGTAGAGAGTACTCCTTCTTCTCTCACCCGCACGACTCTTGGTCGCGAATAGACTATTTCCTACTTTCCGCTCAGCTTATGCAGAGAGTAGAGTCCTGCGAGATAAAGGATTTGGTGATCTCTGACCATTCCCCCCTAGTTCTCCAACTTTCCGAGACCACCCCTAGAGGGACCGATTTTCTCTGGCGTTTCCCATCCTATCTCTTTGGTGATGAGGATTTTGCTGATATTCTCCGTGGGTGGCTTGAATTCCTGCGAGATAATCCCGTGGATGATACGGATCCTGTGCTCTTGTGGGAAACGGCCAAAGCGGTCCTGAGAGGCCGAATACTGGCCCATACCACCAAAAGGAAAAAAACAGTCTCTGCCCAAATTAACTCCTTGGGGGAGCAGCTTAGACAGGCCTACACTACTTTCCTCTCCAATCCCTCCCCATCCTCTAAAGCCCTTTGGGTTCAAGCCAAAACTGATTATGACAGATGGGTTGAACACAGGGAGATCTCGAAGCGTTCAGCTTTAGAGGCTAAACTGTTCAGATATGGGAATAAGGCTGGGAGGATTTTAGCCAATTTTGCTAAAGGACGCAAATCCAATTCTACCATATATACCCTAAAAGATTCAGACGGCAATAACCACTATTCTGGGCAGGCCATCAACAACGTTCTTAGAGACTTTTACGCCTCCCTATATACTCCAGAAACGCCTGAACCTGATAACCCCTTGACCTGGTTCACTAACATTACTCTCCCTACTTTGTCCAATGAAGATAAAGATCTTCTTAACAAGCCGATATCCCTAGAGGAGATAACACATACGATTAAGAACCTAGGGAACAATAAGGCGCCCGGCCCAGACGGGTTTACCAGTGAATTTTATAAAATGCTTTCAAAAGAAATATCCCCCTTACTGACCGAAATATCTAATCTATTTATGTCAGGGTCCCCTATTCCCCGGCACATCAACACTGCTCACATAAAGGTAATACCGAAACCGGGAAAGGACGCCACTCTCCCCTCATCCTATCGTCCAATATCACTTATCAATGTTGATCTCAAAATAATCTCTAAAGTCTTTGCAGACAGATTGGCGCTCATCCTCCCCAAACTTATTTCCCCGGAGCAAACAGGTTTTGTCAAAGGCAGGGCAGCGGTCTCCAATATCCGCAAGGTCATCGCGGTGCTGGATGAGATTAAGTGTCGCCCGGACGCACATCGCTCTCCAGCTGTCCTGTCGATAGACGCAGAAAAAGCGTTTGACAGGGTCAGCTGGAGATGGTTGGATGTGGTTTTAGATCAATTTGGCTTCCAGGGCCCTTTCCGATCTTATATCTCCTCCCTTTACTCTTCTCCACTAGCGCAAATCTACACCTCAGGTTTTCTATCCAAACCGTTTCACCTACAGAGAGGGACTCGTCAAGGATGCCCTTTATCACCTTTATTATTCAATCTAGCTATAGAACCCCTGTCCAGGGCTCTTGAATCTCACCCACAATTATCAGGTATAACTATAGGCGCCACCAGGGTTAAAATCTCCCTCTTTGCTGATGATATTCTCATTTATCTCTCTCACCCATTGACTGAGGTTCCTGTGGCTCTGGAGCTGATTCATAACTTTGGCCTTTACTCAGGTTTTAAGGTGAATGTGTCTAAGTCGGAGCTCCTGGATCTTTCCCCTCCCAACTCCCCTAAATTAGTCGCACTTAACTCTCTGCCTATCTCATTGGCCAAATCTTCTATAAAATACTTAGGCATTTATATAGGCAATACTCCAGAATCCATTTATCATCTCATTATCCCCCACTTTTACTTAAAATCTCGAAAGAGCTGGAACGATGGACAAATCTCCCTCTTCCTCTCTTAGCAAAATGCCACCTGCTTAAAATGATGACATTCCCAAAGTTATTATATCTTTTACAAACGATCCCGCTCCTCCTTAGACATAAAGACATTAACTTTCTCCACTCCTCGTTCTCCTCTTTCTTGTGGAACAAAAAAAGACCACGAATTGCACTTTCTAAGCTGCTCCTCCCACGGGACTCCGGAGGTGTGAACCTGCCGGATCTAAGGCTATATAATCTGGCAAGTCTACTGCGGCATAGTATAGACTGGGTCAAACAGACCTCAAGATACTCTAATTTCACCATTGAATCCGCATTGGCCTTTCCCTGGTCGCTCCCAAACCTGCTTCATGTCAAATTTGCGTCTCTCCCTAAAGTAGCGAAACACAGTCTTCTTCTGAAAGACACCATAGGAGCCTGGAAGGCGAGCAGATCCTTGCTATCCCTACCATACCAACTTAGTAGGTATCTTTTGCTTGGAGGCCATCCTGAATTCCAAGCGGGACTAGACAACCCCCAGTTCAAATGCTGGAGAGATAGGGGGATAGTGTATTTTTCCCAACTATTTGATACCGCACCCCAAAAAATGTTTTCTCTTGCAGACTTTATTTCAAAATTTGATCTCCCCCCCTCCCACTTCCTGGCTTTTTCACAAGTTTCCTCATTTCTCAAAAGTAAATTTGCCTCATTTGTGCATTTTCGGCAAAATGTATTCGATAACGTCATTGGCCCCCTCTCCTCACCCACCCCTTCCTTATCTATGCTTTATTCAGGGCTTCGAAATAACAAAAGTGATCAAGCTTCCCCTAAAATCTTCACCAAATGGGAAAAACTGTATCCCGACCAGGATATCTCTGGGAAAATCCTACAAGGGTGGCGGGCCGTCTGTAAACATATTGTCAATGAGAGGTGGAAGGACACCTACTTCAGAATCGCTCACTCAGCCATATTTGGGTTCAATATCCCCCCTCACCCCAACTGTCCCAACCGCCTCACTGCATGTCCTAAGTGTGACGCCCCTCGAACAGATTTTCTGCATAGTATCTGGTCCTGTAATGCTACTGCAGATTTCTGGGATAAACTGGTGAACACTCTCAATTCCTCCCTACAAGCCGATTTAAGCCTTGACCCGGTCCAGCTGTTATTCCACAACCTCCCAGACCAGTGTAGGAATCTCCCGCTCCTGCACATCTTTCTATTAACGGCCAAACGATCTCTACTTTCAAAATGGTTGGATTCTAATGTCCCCTCAGTCCAAGAAGTGATCTGCTCCGTCAAACACCATCTAAGATGAATAAAACTGGACGTCATCAGAACCAAGGAGACCCAGTCCTCCAAATTCTTTAAAAAATGGGGAGATTTTATAAAAACCTTCTACACCTCGGATGAGATTAGGGAAGTCATGAAGCCTTTCGTGTACACGTCCTGGTATCTTACTTCCCGTCTAGCGGGTCAACTGGGTCGATTGGAAGTTGGAGATCCACCCACTTGACTCATCTTCATCTGCCCGGCTGCGAGAACGGCCTTCTCCTACGACCGCGATTCCCACCTATGGTTCCCACCCGACCTCCAGCCAAGGAGCCGTGACGCTCACTGTATTATATCTCATCTCTGATTCTAGAGCAGCCCTGTAGTAACCCGCCCTGGTTAAAACGATTTAGTGTATTAATATGACCCAAGTGCCAGGTTATAGTTATGGTTTATTTTGGTTTTGTGCTCGACTCTTTATTTTTTTTTTTTTTGGGGGGGGGTGTTGGCATTGTATTATTTACCAGTACATAGAGTCTCAGCTCTACCTCATTATTCCTATGATGACGGATATATTTTGTATGCTTTGTATGTTGTAAGCTGACACTACCTTGTTTCTCTTATGCCCAATTCTGTTTATATATTTCAAACTTTGAATAAAAATTATGTTTATAAAAAAAAAAGAAATTTATGGAAAACGTCAATAGTTTACCGCTACAGTCATATTTTATCCTGAAAGTCGGCCATTGCAGTCATAACATGTAATGTTGAATCTCATCTCCAACAATTTATTGAAACAAAATCCAACCACAGTGGAGGGTGTACACAATGAAAATGTCATTTTCTCATTAACGTGTAATGTGGCCCGGAGCATCGATTCCAGCTTAACAATGATGTTTCACTCTGTTTAAGTTATTGATTGCTTGGCGGCCATCATTTCTGCTCGGAGTGAATCGACTTTCATCACTGAACAGCACTGAGGACCACTTGTCCCTCGCCCAATGTTGATGCTCCTTGGCCCATGCAAGAGTTTGATGCCCATGCCTGGTGGTGTAGTCAGGTCATCGAGCACGCAGACCACACTGATATAATTGATGAGCAACGGTCTGATATGATACTTGGTGTATCTCGCCTCCCTTAAACGTGCCTGGAGTTGTGCGGCATTCATCATCCGGTTCCACACGGCATTGTTTACAATGAAGTGCTCATCAGTGTATGATGAAGCCAAAGCACATCCACTTATTTGCCTTTCTGTGACTCTTCCAGTTTCTCTGTATCTCTGATACAACCTGCTGATGACTCTCTGACACTAAGCTCAGTGGCCACTTTCATCTGAGAGCAACCTGTTTGAAGTCTCACAATGTCGAGGTACTGTTGATTAATTCTAAGGTGTTGTCTTGGTCTCATAATAATAATAATAATAATAATAATGTCAAAATGTGAACAGAACGATGAGGAGGACTGTTTAAATCCCAATTCAGATCCCCTAAATTTATTGGGCGGATTCAGGGATTAAACACCTTTCGGCCATTTTGAAATCAGCACGTGGTGTATAAAGTTAGAAATATTGAACAGTTGGACATGTGCCTTCTAAAGTTAAAGATGTTCTCCGTTCGTTAATCTAAAAAAAATTTCAAGAAATTTTATGTTCATCCTGAAATTTCAGCCAAAAGCCGAATATCCCCAACTTTTTGTGAGTTGTTTATGTATCTGCCACATATACATTTGAGAACCGTGCAATTTTGACAACATGGCAGCAGGGAAATGTGCCCGCAGGCGTCATTAGATTATGACATAAGGACGAGGGACTTGCATGGGAAGCCCTATGCGATGTAGTAATTGGTGTTTATGGTCACAGGTGACTATTCTGGAATGGGAATCCATGCCCACATAAAACGATAGCTTCCACCAATGTACATTATTAAATCATTGAAGAGTGAGAGAAGTAGAGATAAGTGAGGAGGAAGGTTCCAGACCGGTCACAAGGTACGGGATGTTTAGGACAACCAAGACTACTGTTTGTCTGCTTAGGCTATGTCTACACAGCACTGGATTCTTGTTGGATTTTCAGTGGATTTAGTATTTTGAATCCATCTCAAATCCGACTGTGACCAGTGCTATGTAGACTTCAATAGAAAATCTGTGCTGTAGTCTACATAGCACGGGTTTTCTTCTGAAGCTGCCAGCTGTCTGGTGGAAGAGAGAACATGTTCTATCTTCTCCTGGATATGCGTCGGATTCCCATTTAGCCCAATGCGTTGAGGTGCTGGGAACCCAAAATCCGACTTTTTTTTTTTTGCACAAAAAAACATTGGTTCGGCGAAGTTAAAACACTGTTGGATTTCCGATGGTATTTTAACTTTGCTGTGGAGACAGCCTTAGTTTGCCGGGGGTTGTGGCTGTGGAGAAGTTTTTCTTTATGCTGCTTGGGCCAAGAAGAGAGTAATCTGTGCAATTCCTGACAGTTACAATAAAAAGCAGCCAAGAGACAGAAAAGGAGGACTCCTACTACAGGTGGGGACATTAGTGACATCTGTAACACAGATGGCCATCTGTGACAAGAGAGACTTGTGTGACATCCATACCATCAATGTTGTTACATAAGAAGCACTGCTACAGAACGGATTTGCGGACTGCTGCACCATGAAGTGGGGCTAGTGACTGACACAGAAACTGTTGTGCGCCCTGGAAAAGGGCAAAAGATTAGGATTACCAGACCAATGGTGCAGGAAACAGAGAAATATTGCTGGTGTCTGACTCAGTATTTACTGGCAGTTCTAACACCCTTACAAATAAGTCTACTCCTACTAAGAACTGTGCGTCTTAAAGGGGTTTTGCCACGATGTAATGTTGATGTGGAATCCTCCAAATATGGGTATTTAATCACTTTTCTAAATAAATAGAATTACAAAAATTGAAGTCTGTGAGAGCTACAGCTGTCTTTACACGCCCTTAGTTACTTAAAAGTTTACATTAGACATGACCAGGAGTTAACAGGGAGCTGATCTGTCCAGCGGTTGCGTGTTTGCACTTCTTATCTGATGACAGGGAACATGAAGGAGCTTGCAAGGGACTGGGGAGAAAGTGCAGTGTATGAGTCTGTCTGCTGTATAGAGAATCCACTGTTGTAATGTTATTATTTGAGTAAACTTTTGAGAAGCTTCCCGATTCCTCGCTCTCTTCTCACCCCCTCCCTCTCACCCCTGCAGCGTTCATGACTCAGCATGATTTGTTTATATTTTCCCCATAGCTGATAAAGAGGTAAGGAATTCACTTTGTGGCAAAACCCCTTTAAAGAGAACATGTACCTGTATTGTAACCACCAAGCTTCAGTGCCTCTTTGGATTAAAAGCAAACTTGTGTTCATCAACAAATTCTGTGTTCCCCTTTGTTATTGTTGTATCATCTCTTCATACCACCATCAACCCAGTAGGGATGAACAATACACCCCACACTACTTGGTCCTTCTCACGTGCTATTAGGGAATTCTGAGTTAATAGAGGAAAGTCCTTCATGAATTAGCTGAATAGTGGCTACAATAGTGTCTCTCATTCTCTCAAGGGCCTGGCTTTGCCATGCATTACACAGACAGTACATTGATTTCAAAGAGTACTAAGTAATACTTCAGTTCCCCTTCAGTACCCCCACTGGGAGAGTGAACACTTGCTTCCTCCACAGATTACAGCTGTTCTCCATGTATTCCAGTAGCGGGACACCCTGTGATAAGCTTATTCTTGAGGGACCCTTCTAACAGATTGCCCAATGGAGACAACACCTTAACCCCCAGCAGTTGTGACAAATATTCTTTATCTGTATTTCATTAATGTAAAAAGCAGGTAGGCAACGACCAGTGAGAATACTACCACCACAACGGCACGCTCCGGAAAAAAGAGCAGCGGATGAGGCACATCAATCTGCCATAAGGCTGGGTTCACACATCGCGTTGCCGCGTGCTTTTATTTTTTTAGTTGCTTGTGTCTTTGATACAAAACAGCCTAAGCCATTATTGCATTACAACGGCAGCCGTCAAAGGGTTGACTATAATAGACAGCAAATGGACAGTCAGTACTTGAAGTTTAAAGCGGAGTTCACACGTTGCCTTACTGCATACGTTGTTTTGAATGCAAGGGTTTTCTAATTAAGTAATTTGGAACACAGGTTAAATGTGGGTTAATAATAAAAACATTGCACATTTTTTGCATTGTTTTATGCAGTTGAAAAACAGCAACATATGAACACAGCCGTACTGTTGAAAGCAGAAAAAAAATTCTAAGTTGTAGGCATGTGAGCGACTTATTGTGATGAGCAGATAACTGGGCCAGGACATCTCCAAAATGGCAGAACCTGGGTGTTCCTAGTACGCAGCAGATCGTGCCTACTAAAAGTGGGCTAAAAGAAAGCCAACCAGTAAACTGGGATAGGCTCATGGGCAGCCAATGCTCGTTGTTGCATGTCAGTATTAGGCTATGTTCACACGGCTAATTGCAGGGCGTACAGTACAACCCACAATTACACCGCGCTGATTGGCGCGTACTCCCGCGACCCCATAGATATGCATTACTCGCGGCGCGGCCGTGAATATATTACATGTCAATTATCTTCCCGCGCCTACAATACGATCGTATTGTATACGCGGGGAGAGGAGGCGTAATCCATAGTTCTCTATGAGAACTTACCGTAATGGTATTTCGCCCGTATTAGAGCGCAGTACGCTCTCAATACATAGCGAAATGAGTCCCAAAATAAGCCGTGTGAACATACCCTTAAAGTCTAGCTTATATGGTGTTGCTCTACAAAAAGCTGATGCAGCACAAATTGCTAAAAAAAAAAAAAAAGCTTCTGGAGACAGAGAAAACAAGTTACATGTTGCAAAGACTCCCGGCCCCATAGACAATGCATTATATACGGCGCGTCCGCGCCGTAAATAATGTTTCATGTCACTTTCTCCCCCCGCGGCGGATTCGCCGAGCGGGGAGGAGCGACGGATTTCACTGTTCTCTATGAGAGCAATGGATTACCGTAATTGCTGCCGCGGATTGGCGCCGTACTTCAGCGCAAATCCGGCGCGCAGTACGGCGCCAATCCGCGGCAGAATAAGCCGTGTGAACGAGGCCTTACCTGTCGAGTGACACTGTTGTTTTTGATGTACTTACACATAAATGTGCTCTACAGACCTGACGGGACGGCACAAGGCTGCTCATATGTCAGTAACTCTAAGGCTATGTCTACACAGCACAGAAATACTGTCGGATTTTCGCCGGTTTCAAAATATTGAAACTGCCGAAAATCCGACGGTACACTGTACTACATACACAGTAATGAAAAACCCTTACCGTAGTCTATACAGCATGGGTTTTTAACCGCCGCGTTAAAAATCCGGCGGAATATGCAACATGTTGTATATTCCACCAGAGTCCCGCTGTTGCTGTCAGTTTCCCATACATTCCATTGTACGGGCCGATGGCAAAACCGACAGCGGTTTTTGCGCAAATCAGTGACAAAAACCACAGTCCTGTATAGGAAAACATGCTGTTGGCTTTTATTTTGTCCTATGCTTTGTGCTCTTAGCCTAAGGGTATGTTCACACGGTCAAATTTCGGCACCCATTTCGCATTGTATTTGCGCTCTGATACGAGCAAGATGCATGCCGAAATTGCGGTAATCCACAGTTCTCATAGAGAACTACGGATTACGCCTCCTCTCCCCGAGCGTACAATACAATCGGGAAGATAAATCACATGTCAATTACTTGCAGCGATTACGCGCCATGAGCAGTGCATGTCTATGGGGCCGATCAGCGGGACTCCCAAACACCTGGCGTAATTACGCCGTGTGAACATAGCCTAAGGGTTAAAGTTTTTCTCAGAAGAAGAATAAGATTAGAGTGAGGAGCTCCTGGCATCACCATCCCATCCTCTGCAGGAGCAGAGAAAGGTGGTTGGTAACTCGGAAATCACTGCACTGGTTGCCCATCCAGTACAGGATACAGTATAAACTCAGCACTCTCACCCATAAAGCTCTCCACAGCGCTGCTCCTCCCTACATCTCTCCCTAGTCTCTGTCTACCGCCCTACCTGTGCTCTCCGCTCTGCTGATGATATCAGACTACATTCCTCAATCATCCGAACCTCCCATGCCCGCCTACAAGATTTCACACGTGTGGCACCAATTCTCTGGAATATGCTACCGCGGGCGATCAGGCACATTCACAACCCTCACAGTTTTAAGAGGGCCCTGAAAATACATCTTCTCGGTCTGGCCCACCAAGATCCCTAACTGCTATCACACACATCTGTCACTCCCTGCACTTGGGCACTCACAGGCACTTATCTGTATATAGATGTACAGTCTGGGTGGCAGATTCATCCATTTTTCATGTAAACCACCCTCTATTTATGAAACATGGCTGGACCATTGTAAACTTGGCACTTCTTACCGTATGTTTCACCCATACACCCTAATAGATTGTAAGCTCTCACGAGCAGGGCCCTCACACCTTGTGTCTCATTTGTAAGTACTTTTAATGTGTAATGACTGTATGTTTACCCTTGAATTTGTAAAGTGCTGCGGAATATGTTGGCGCTATAGAAATAAAGATTATTATTATTATTATTGTGAACACAAGCAGGAGATAAGAACTGCTGTAACTTGGAAATGAAGCAGAATTAGAACTGCAATGTATTTGGTAATACTCTATTTACCTTTGTCTACATATTTAAAGCTCAGGAATGGTAATATCTCTTTAAGGTTTTCTATCCTTTACATGTCATATAAACGCTTCTAGGTCTCTCCAATAATCCAGAATATCTGATAATCCAACATGCATCAGGTCCCATTGACTCCGGATTAAAATCATTTTACTGTATACAGTTTAATTATGTACAAGTGGCTTCACTTTAATGGCCTGAATAACCACTGTCACAAGCCTTCATAGTGTACACACTAGAGAAATGCTCTTCACGCATGCCATTCAGCACACAAGGGGTTAGATCTGAAGTCCAGTGCCGCTGTATACAATGACCACATTCTGCTCAGGGAAGAGGGTGGGTGTAGAAGAGAGATTTCTCCACTGACACTGAAGGTCAGAAGAATCAGTGCAGCCAGAGAATCAGAAAAGAGACTGCATGACCTGACTTCTATCATAGCTCATGCTGGCTTATATTGCATCACGCACCTCTCACCTGCATAGTACAAAGCCGCAGATTCTTCTGCTACCACATAAACGCCTTCTATGGAGGCCAATAAATATAACAAACTTTTCTTAGCATTTACAATAACTTCCTGCCTTCCCTTTGGCTTAGGTCATGAATATGCAGATAGCTTTCATTACCAACAGTTAAAGAGGTATTCCAATCTTGTAGTTATTGCCTATCCTGTGGATAGATACAGGAGTCACCTCTGGGACCAGCACATATATTGAGAAGGTGGGTTCCCTCCCTCATTCTCGGTCTTTCCACAGTGAACAGAGAGGTGGCCGTGCTTAAAGGTAGAACATGCATCTATCATCCTGTGACATACAGTGGGTTGAAAAAGTATTCATACCCCTTGAACTGTTCCTCATTTTTTAACGTTCTAGTCACAAACTTAAATGTATTTTATTGATATTTTATGTAATAGAACAACACAAAGCAGCAAGTATTTGTGAGGTGTAAAGAAAATGATACGTATTTTGCCAAAATTTTTTTGCAAATAAAAAAAGTGAAGTATGTGGCATGCATATGTATTCATCCCCCTGTTCTCCTTCAACCTTAAAGGGGTTGTCTCATTACATTGATTCATCTCACCTCAGTCCTGTTTTCTTGGTTCATTTTGAATTCAGGGGCGTGTTTACTGGCTACCACTAGGCTGCAGTAGAAGCCAGGTCTGTAGCTATAGCAACCAGTGCTGGCAGCCTATCATGAGGGATCAAACAGGTCTGTAGCTATAGCGACCTGAGGAGCTGATGCAGCTCATACAAGAGGGGATATCTCAGAATAGGTAGGACATTGTTAATGGACATACATTGTAAAGTGACTTGTTTTTGCAAGATCTTGAACATAAAAAGCAATCCTTGTAGTGAGACAACCCCTTTAAATAAAATCCAGTGTTACCGATTGCCTTTAGAAGTCACCCAATTAGTAAACAGAGTACATCTGCATGTAATTTAATCTCAGGACAACTACAACTATTTTGTAAAGGCCTCAGAGGCATCATGAAAACCAAGGAACACACCAGACTGCTCAGGGATAACGTTATGGCACAGTGTACTGCAGGGTTAGGTTTTTTAAAAAAAAAAGCCCAAAGCCTGAATCCATCATCCGTAAATGGGAGTATGGGATAACTGCTAACCTACTGAGACATAGCTGTCCACCTAAACTGACAGCCCAGATACGCACAATACTCATAAGTGAAGCTGCCAGAGGCCCAGAGGCACTCTGACAGACCTGCATTGATCCACCGGTCAGGTCGGAGAATCTGTCCACAGGACAACTATTAGGGTATGGTTAAATGGCATGGTTTTACAGTCAGATTTTGACATGAATTTCAGATTAGAAAACCAAATCAAGTCAAAATCCATCTGTAAAACCATGTGTATAGACCTCAATTTAAGTAAACACTCCCCAAAACCAAACCTCTTTAACCGTTTTATTAAAATAATAGATCCAAGGCTGATCCGATCTAGTCCACCGAATCCAAAGTAGTCTAAAAGAGTAAACCAGTAAATAAACGGAAACATTACACACATACATAGGATGGCTAGCCTATTCAGGGGCCAGAAAAGCTGTGTGACACCCCTGTTATTTGTTTTTTTTAATTATAGAACAGGATAGTCTATCCATAGTTTAGGAAAGTTGGGCGATGTGCCATCTCCCACATGTCACACAGTTTTCCTATCATAGAAAAGCTGTCTCACCTGTTGCTTCTAGGAAAGCTAGGTGGCACCCCACAAGTACCCCACCCCATCTTCCCCCATCTCCTCCAGCCAGTCAGACTCCTGACTCCCACTCTCTTGTACATGGCGCATGTTTTAAGTGATAACTTTACTGTAGTGAAACGGTAACATCAGGCTGTTTATCACCTTATGAGACCATCAAGCTATTTAGGTAGAACAGACACTGACAAGCAAAATGGTAACAATGTTTTGAACTTTTGAATTTCAGGCTCCATATCTTACCATCCACTACAGCTTTGTTCATGAGGCTCCCATCATTTTATAGACGATCATCTTACCTATCTTATACATACATTATTTAGCATCTGCTTAGTTCTGCAGATTCTTTCCTGTAACTGCCTTGTTACTGTTCTGCTCCTAAAAATCAAAATGTAAATTTTTATTATTTTGTTAACATTTGGGAAATCCACCTTTGGTTTTCAGCTCTGCCTGAATCCTTCTGGCCTCTGGACCAGATTCAAGCATGTCCTAACCAAAATCTGATCCCAGGTTTCTTCTACATGTTCCTAATGTTGGTGCAGACTGGACTTGAATACGAATACAGCTTTTTCTTCAACTCTACCCACAAGTGTTGGATTGGATTGAGGTCTGGGGACTGTCGAGGCCAATGCAGCAACTCTACTTCATTGTCATTGAACCATTCCTTCTCCAACCTTGACATCTGCTTCGGGTCCTTCATGTTGTCCTTTTCATCCCCATAGTACTTGAGTGTATGAAGTAACTCGTCTTGTAGGACACTCACATATAGCTCAGCATTGAGGTCACCATTGATACTGGTCAAGTATTTAACATCTTTGGCTGTGAAACATCCTCATATCATCAGGCTTCCTCCACAGAACTTGACAGTTTCTTCAATTTCTCGATACGTTAGCTTCCCTTTCCCTTGATTCTTCCAAACCCATTTTCACCTAATCAGAGCCCGGTCTTATTTTCTCTACACCTCAAAAATCCTTGCTACTTTGTGTTGCTCTATCACAAAAAATATCAATAAAATATGTTTAAGTTTGTGGCTGTAAAGTTGAAAAATGAGGAACAGCTCATGAGGTAGGAAGACTTTTTCAACCCACTGTACATGTATGCGATGAGAATACAGTATTCCAGCTATCAGCAAATAAAGCTTTCTCTTTGCATGATCAAAAGTTCTAAAATTTTCCAAGATACTTTTACTATCAATTCCTCATGGTTTGCAAGATCTTTGCTTGCTGACATTCAATAGGAACCTTCATGGTTCACAATAGACACAGAAATGCTCAATTCACTAGGACACATGCACAGGATATGTGTTGGTGCAGAAAGCAAGTGTATTTTGTACCCAAACCCGAGTGCTTTCCACACCAAAATCCCCATAGAATCTGCCTAGAAAGCTCATCATTATTTCTAATTAGAAATATTCTCATTGGGAGAAAAAAAAAAAGACATGGACCGCACATTCGCATACTATACGTCGGTCTACTGCTGCTCAGCAAAAATTTCCAAAAAAGAATAAGAGGTTATTAGCATACTTTTTGATCAAATGGTATAAGCTCACAGGCCACTTCACGGTGACCTCTTTAAAGTGAACTGTGGCTTAAAACAAGCCGTGGACCTGTGATCATTGCATGACCATGACGGATTATTACCCTCTCGTAGTAAATAATGACAGTTCTTCTTAAAAGCATGTTCTGACTGCATAAAATGCTCATTAGTCTGTTGGGGCATAATAAAAAAAACAAGAGAGAAAGAATACTCGCCTCCTAGACACTCGTCATGTCGCTGCAGTCGTCTTGGTGACCTTGGCAGTAGACTTGCCATTCATCCTTCATGTTGTGAAGCGTTTGATTGGTTACACCTGTCACTCGAACAATGAACGTTTACAGCTACAGCCAGGATCATTGGGTCGGCCATGACGATGAAACAACAGCATCTCACAAATGTGAACACACCCCTTACATTTTTGTAAATATTGTATTATATCTTTTCATGGACCAACACTGAAGATACAACACTTTGCCACAATGTAAAGTAGTCAGTGTACAGCTTGTATAACAGTGTAAATTTGGTGCCCTCAAAATAACTCAACACACAGCCATCAATGTGTAAACCGCAGGCAACAAAAGTGAGCACACCCCTAAGTGAAAACGGACACATTGTGCCTAAAGCATCAATATTTTGTGTGGCCATCATTATTTTCCAGCACTGCCTTAACTCTCTCGGGCATGGAGGTCACTAGAGCCTCACAGGTTGCAGCCACTGGAATCCTCTTCCTCTCCTCCATGACAACATCACGGAGCTGGTGGATGTTAGAGACCTTTCACTTCTCCATCTTCCATTTGAGGATGCCCCACAGATGCTCATTAGGGTTTAGGTCTGGAGACAGGCTTGGCCAGTCCAGCACCTTTACCCTCATTTTCCTTAGCTCCCCAATGCCGGAAGCACTCATGCATCCCCAAACCATGACACTCCCACCACTATGCTTGTCTATCTTGGTCTCATCAGACCACAGGACATGTTTCCAGTAATCCATGTCCTTAGTCTGCTTCTTTTCAGCAAACTGTTTGTGGGCTTTCCTGAGCATCATCTTTAGAAGAGGCTTCCTTCCTGGACAACAGTCATGCAGACCAATTTGATGCAATGTGCAGCATGGACAGGCTGAACCTCACCCCTTTAACCTCTGCATCACAGCTCGTAGCACTCATATGTCTATTTTAAAAAGGCAATCTCTGGATATGACACTGAACACTTGCACTCAACTTCTTTGGTCGACCATGGTGAGGCCTGTTCCGTGTGGAACCTGTCTTGTTAGACCGTCATGTTGAACTTCTAGTGACTAGTACAATAACACCAAATTTAACACACCTGCTTCCCATTTGCACCTGAGATCTTGTAACACTAATAAGTCACATGACACTATAGAGGGAAAATGGCAAATTAAGCACAATTTGTCCATTTTCATCCAGGGGTGTACTCACTTTTGTTGCAGTGGTTTAAACATTGATGGCTGTGTGTTAAGCTATTTTGAGTGCACACCAAATTGTAGCTGTACACTGAATACTTTACATTGTATCAAAGTGTCCTATCGTCAGTATTGTCCCATGAAAAGATATAACACGATAAGTACTAAAATGTGAGGGGTGTACCAACTTTTGCGAGATACTGTATGTATGTATGCTCTCCTTTTTTTCCATCATACGCTTACAAACTTATCTGGCATTTTATCCTGTCAGAACACCCCTATATATAATAAATATATATGAGGAATTATATATTCCATAAGGCTCAACTCTATAATATGCCTCACTAATAAGGCAGTATGGGTCACAAGACAGGTTCACACGACTGATGACCAGACCTAACCCTACTACCCCTCTTCCCACAAATGACACAAGTGTTTGGTGGGAATGTACCAATTTCCCTTTGCACGCCCAAGACGTGGAAAAAACAAAGTAATTAAATTTCATCTGTTGAGGGGTAAACAGTCAAAACTAGATGTGCTTATTTACCCCTACATTAATCACAATGGACACTATGACAGAAACCCTATGAAACTCATGAAGTCGATTGGGTCTGGCACTGCAGAATTTTTTCTTTTTTTTGTTCCTATGACCGAACAGAGAAGCGGAAATAATGAAGCATATGTGGACATGGCATTAGTCATAACAATCAATTGGTTTTTGTCTTCCCTGTTACAGGCAGGTACAGGACGACCTCATAAGTCTAAGAAGCTAACAACACTTCATATCTTAGCTTCCTGATTGTATGACATGGGGGTGGGTGAAACAGAGGTTTACTCACTTGTCTGAATTTTCAGCAAGACTAAGTAAAAGTCTTTCAAAACGTGTGATCATTTTGTAACCCAGCTTTTTGCAAAAAACTCAAAGACGGGTGTGCCGCCTCCAATGCCAGGGTGCCCGCTGCCAGACCGAGCGTGGCAGGCCAACCTAGATACCTGCAGAGACAGGCCTGCATTAATGTCTTGATTTTGCAGGGTTTACTTTCTAAATCATTTGACAATAAAAAAGCCTTAGTATCTTCTGTAAAGCAGTTACCCTCCCCCTTTAACAGGGAACCTATTTTCCCATTACAACTGTTTATTAGGAGCCATTCAATTTCAATAAAAAATAACCCTTGCATTGGTAGTGGTTGCCAGACAGCACTGGATCCAGGAGTGTTACCCCTATAGAGCTTATACTGCTCTCTATAGAATTAGCTAGCATATCTTATTAATCAAGTGCTTGTAAAGCCTAAGCTTCTCACACACAGAAGAGGAGGCTTTATCAACAGTCTAAAGTCTACGGTGTCTTAGGTCCTGTTTCAGTTCGACACTGGTTCATCTAAACTTGTGAAACCCAAACCCTAATTTTTTCACTCTACCCTGAAGTGTAACCATAACCCTAAGCCACATGCGGGTTACTTCAGGATTTTTAACTGGTTAACTCGGGGTCCATCCACATGGCATGGTTTATTGGTTGGATTTTCAGATGGTTTGGGGATTTGGAAACCGTCTGAACACCGACAAGAAACCATCCCCATAGATTTTAAAAGAAAATCCATTCAGTAGTCTACACCGAACAGATTTCCAGCCGGACGGCTTTCCAGCCACCAGCAATCCTAAATACTTGGAGCATGCACATTGTCTGGTTTTTGGGCAGAAGGTGTGCAAATTCAATGGTTATAGTCGACGGGCGAATCTGCAAACCACAGAACTGTCCCCCAAAACCACTGAAAAGATGATAAAATACCAGCCAGATTCTTAAACAGAATCTGACCGGCATCTTACATATACCGTGTGGACGTACCCTTAGGGCTTGTCCCCACGGCACGGGTTTTCACCTGGTTTTTCAGACAGTTTTCGAGTCCACACGGCACGGGTTTTCCGCGCGGCCCGAAAAACATAGAACATGTTCATTCTTCGGACCGGTTTTCGGATGGAAGATGAATATGTCTATGTGAAGGGGGAGGTCTTTTCCCCGCTAACCGCAGAGAAAAGGCACCCCCCTGCGGCCGTGTGCACGACACGAAAACAGTGCAAATACCGGTCGGATAAACCGAACGATATTTGTCCTGTGCTGTGTAAATGGCCCCTTACTATTGTATAGCTTGGTCTAACCACTTTCACTCCAACATTACATTAAAGGGACGTTGCAAAGGTTTTAACTGCTCATCAGTCATTAGAGTGTGATTAAACAAGAAAAACAAACCCCAAAACTTACCTTGTAAACCCGCTTGTTCCAGCAGTGCAGGCGCTCCCAATTAAAACTTTTGGAACATCCCTTTAAGGTTTCTCTAAAGTGACGTCGGAGAAGCAGTGACATTGGACTTACGGCACTGTGGTTAGGGTTATACATTTAGGATACATTTTTGGGTAATTTACAGTCTTTTCAGGCCAACCCAAATCAAATCACTTGGATTTGGATTCAAATGAACTTTGACAGAAATCCAAGCATGTGCTTGTGTCCGATGTAGTCGGCCAAAGTGGATTATTCTTCTTGGATCTGCCCTTTTTTATAGGAACTACCCATTTCCACTTTTATCACTTCTCTACAGCCATGTCTACCACCAGATCTCCTCTTGCTCTATATGTATCTATACCTAAGATCCATCAGAGGTTGCATCATAAATAGGTTTTTATAACATCACCAGGCTCCCTCTTTAACGCCATGTGCCCATGCTGGAATTTACCTGGTCGAAACAGAGTAACCCCACTGACCATAATGAGAGCCTCAATTAGACCTTAAAGTACATAAGGTTAAATGGATTTGTAGTGGGAAAACCCCCTGAACTTGCAGAGTCCTGTTTCTCTTTTTGGATTGCTCAGTCTGTCAGCAGCAGTCACTCAGTCCTTAATAATCTGAAGAGTAAATTCCCCAGTGCTTGGTCCTGTATTTGTTTTGGATCCATGCTTACTTCCTTCTTGGCACTAACAAAAGCCAAGCTGTGTATCCACGAAGTCAATGAATGAAATCTACAGCAATGATGCAACTAAAGCAGGACAGTACATAGAAGATGGAGAGAGCCCCTCGGCCAAGACGGGCCTGAACCCCCCCCCACACACACACACAGCCAGGTTGGGCCCGAGCCCCCCTCCCCACAGCCAGGACGGGCCTGAACACCCCCACCCCCGGCCGCCTGGGCACAACCCCCCCCCCCCCCCACGGCCAGGACGGGCCTGAACATCCCCACCCACGGCCAGGACGGGCCCGAGCACCCCCCCCCCCCACGGCCAGGACGGGCCCGAACACCGCCCAACCCCCCACCCCCGGCCACCAGGACGGGCCCGCACACCCCCCCCCCACGGCCACCCGGACGGGCCCGAGCCCCCCCCACAGCCAGGACGGGCCCGAGTCCCCCCCCCCCCCCCCCCACAGCCAGGACGGGCCCGAGCCCCCAACCTAGTGCTGATAACATCCTTATATGCTGGCCACTTGAGATCACCATTGAGATGAGGGAGCCCCAAAGCAACTACGGACCCGATCTCCCCGCCTAGTGCCGATTACATCCTAAGGTGCTAGCCACTTGCTGTAGTTTATGGCCAGGATTACACATCATGGCATCACCATTTCTCCAGGCCTTGGTGGCCATGGTTTTGTTTTACGCAGCTGCTGAACTGTGGGACCTCAGTTTCACAGGTACGGCCGAATCGTAGTTATTACACGTGAATTACTACCAATTACCATGCAGCACTTGTCATAGTTTCCAGTTACAAGAATAGGTGCAACATGGCAATCAGTAATAATCTATGTGCAGTTACTACAGCTAGGCAATCAAATAAGGCTTTAAGAGGATGTGTGATATTTTTGCAAAGATCCATACAGTCGGAGACCACCATGAAATGACAGGAAAAAACTAAAAAAACCATCTGCACCTCTATTGGAGCTCCGGCATTCCCCAGTATATCGCTCACATGACCATGCAGCCAGTCATTGGCCTCGGTGTCAGGGGTTTAGCTATAAGGGGTGCAAAGGTACTAGTCGCTACCGGGCCCTGTAGCCTGTGGGGGCCCAAAAGCCCTTCTGCCACATAAGAAGACACCAGTATTGTAAATGGCTCATGGTAGCTGGGGGGCTCATTTCACTTTTTGCACTAGGGCCCAGGAGCTTCAAGTTGCGCCTCTGCTCGCATGGACGGTACATGAACACAGGCGACTGTAGAGGCAGGTACTAGTTATTTTTTAGTTTACAGCAGTCTTGGCCTTTACAGGGGTTTGTAAAAATCTCAGACAACTCCTTTAATCAAGGTTTAACAAGATTCAAACACAGGATTTCTTTGACACATTGCTGTCAAATCACAGGTTCTGCTAAACTGCAGCGTTTTGTAGCTTTATTGAAAATATTGAGGTTGAAACTGCGATCTGTTCACCTTGCCTGAATAAATGCCTGTTGTTTTCCAGAAACAGTGCAACACTAGTCTATGGGATAGGGCAGATATTACAGGTCAGTTCATTTTCATGTGTTATCAGCTTGAAGGGGAAGTTGAGCCACTAATAACGCTATTAATATTTATAGCCTATCCAAATGTTAAAGGGTTTTTCCACGATAGACATTTATCAACTATATTCCATTTAAATCTATGGACCTGGTGAAGATAGCCGAGTACACTGCTCTACTATCTCCATCAATCCCATGGACTCTGCACAGAGAAGCAGTGAGCATGTTTGACCATTGCTCTGTTCAATTCCACTCCTCCCTGCGCTAGAGCAGTGAGGAATAATGGGGAGCGTAAGGCACCTGTTTAAGTGATTGGTGAGGGCCCCAGCGACAGGACCCTGAGGGATTATAAATCACCTGTCCTCTGCTCAAATTCTATGGGTCTTATGAAGATAACCGAGTACAGTTACTGGCCATCTTTGTTGGTCCCATAGACTTTGGACAGAGCAGCAGTGCGCCTGCTCCCCCACTGAGCCTTTTAAACACTGTGGGCGACTTGTATGAATTTGAATGCGTACTTTTTTTTTCACTTGGCGCCGACACTCCAGTTCTAAATAGATATAGAAGAGTGTAGAATACGACAGGGTGAAGATATTTGGCGCATTACATAGAGCTTAATGCGCCAAACTTTGTATGGACATAGAGTGTAATGCGCCAAACTTGGCGCACTAAGCTTTATGTAATGCGCCAAAAATCTGTCGTATTCTACACTCTCAGAATCTCATAATCCGAGCATTGAAACATTAAGAGGGCGACATGTATGAATTCGAATGCGTACTTTTTTTTACTTGCCGCCGACACTCCAGTTCTAAATAGATATAGAAGAGTGTAGAATACGACCGATTTTTAGCGCATTACATAGAGCTTAGTGCGCCAAACTTTGTATGGGCATAGAGTGTAATGCGCCAAACTTTGTATGGGCATATGTAATGCGCCAAACTTGGCGCACTAAGCTCTATGTAATGCGCCAAAATCTGTCGTATTCTACTCTCTCTTCTATATCTATTTAGAACTGTGGTGTCGGCGCCAAATTAAAAAAAAGTACGCGTTCAAATTCATACATGTCGCCCTGTGTGACCGCAGTGAGGAAGGACGAGGGTATGAGGGTCATCACATTGTGGGGGTCCAAGTGGTTGAACCCCCAGGGATCAGACTGTTATCACCAACCCTGTAGATAGGTGATAAACGTTAATCATGGAAAACCCCCTTTGCATTAAATGGGAGTCTGATCATACATCCATGCTGAAGAGGTGCCAAAAATGTGCCCTTCACAATAGCCACATGAGAGCATGACTAGCGATCAGTGGGGTCTCAGCAATCAGACGGTCACCAACATAATCGTCCTGCGAATTAGTTATAAATGTTAATAGTTGGAATAAGCCTTAAAGAGCACCTGTGACCTCTCCTGAAATGTCTGTGTTAGTAAATCCTTGTGTTCCCTGTGAAATAACAATTCTGGAGCCTCTTCTCTTATATCTCTGTGTGGTGCTGTTACTCCGTTAATAAAACAAAAAATGTATTACAGGGCAAAAAAAGTTTGGGGTGTTACCTGCACAGTCTGATATTGTACAAAAAGTGCTGACAAAAAGTGTGTACATGGACACACCCCCAGTTGGTAACGCCCATCTGACAGATTCAGTGATACATTTCTAGAAGGAATAACAGAGGAACAGCACAACCCAGAGATATAAGAGAAGATGCTCCAGAATTGCTGTTTCACAGGGAACACAAGGATTTACTAACACAGAAACGTCAGGGGAGGTCACAGGTGGTCTATAACCATACATGCCAACTCTCCCGCTTTTGGCGGGGGGGGGTCCCGCTAATGGGGGTGCCCCCCCCCCCGCCCTCCCGGCAGAGTTGGCATTCCCCCGCCGCCAGCAGACAGCGGGGGGACCGCGGCGCTAGAGTAGCGCGGGTGCGCTACTCTGGCGCCGCCGGGCCGCTCCTACAGGCGGGTGTAGCCGCCGCAGCGGCTGCTCACCCGCCCAGCGAGTTTAACTGACATGTGCGGGCGCCGCCGCACAGTCAGTCAGCAGTGCAGGGAGGAGGCAGGAGGGATCGTTCCCCTCCTCCCTTCTCCCCCTGTATGTACAGCGCCGGTGTGCGCTGTACATACAGGTCAGTGTCGCAGGGGAAGTGATGCGCGGCTGCGGTCACTCCCCTGCGACGCTGAGACTACTCAGTCAGCCGGGAGATGTCCGGAGCTGCAGGAGCCTGGTGAGGTAAGTGGCTTTTATTATTTTATTTTTATTAGTTATAGGGGGGCTCTACCTGGCTACAATGGGGGGGGACACTACCTGGCAACAGAGGGGGCACTACCTGGCTACAATGGGGGGGTCTACCTAGCAACAGAGGGGGGCACTACCTGGCTACAATGGGGGGGCACTACCTGGCAACAGAGGGGGCACTACCTGGAAACAATGGGGGGGGGCACTACCTGGCAACAATGGGGGGGGGCACTACCTGGCCAACAATGGGGGGGGGGCATCTACCTGGCTAACAAAGGGGGGGCATTTACCTGGCTAACAAAGGGGGGCATCTACCTGGCTACAAATTTGGCTCTACCTGGCTACAAATTTGGCTCTAACCTGGCTACAATGGGGGCACTGCCTGGCTACAAAGGGGGCATCTACCTGGCTACAGAGGGGGCATCTACCTGGCTACAACGGGGGCACTACCTGGCTACACTGGGGGCACTACCTGGCTACAGAGGGGGCACTACCTGGCTACAGAGGGGGCATCTACTTGGCTACAAGGGGGCATCTACTTGGCTACAAGGGGGCATCTACCTGCCTGTAAGGGGCACTACCTGGTTATGGGGGGCTACTACCTGGCTATAAGGCATCTACCGGCTTTTTTTCCAAAGCCTTATGCAGTTAGGGGGTTGGGGTGGGGCTTTTTAAAAGGGGGTAAACCACCCCACAAGATGGGCCCGTGTCCATGAAAATTTTTTTTGCCGCACGCCAAGGTGCCACCTCTACAATCCCCTGCTTTTTAAATTTTTCAAAAGTTGGCCAACTATGTTTATAACCTTCTTGAGTCCTCCCTGTAAAACTCTGGGTTGGGGAAAGGGGGAGGGCACAAAAATAACCTAGTCAAAGCAAAATATACCCTTTAAAAAGTTAAAGTAAGTGGCTCTGGCTGCAGATGTGGATATCATAAGCAGCAGACATTCTTGGCGGACTAAGTCCTATTCATTCTCAGTAACACAACTAGAAGAAGGCAGGGAGTTTCTCTGTATGGTCCAAAAATAACCTTTTTACCATTAATAAAAGAATAATTCCCGCTAGATGCAGAAGCAATGCCAAAAGGGAGCTCTGCAGCCAGAGAAGAAGCTAAATCCAGGGACATATTGGGGTGCGCTGAGGCATTATTGGCACCCAGGCCTAGTGCCTGAGAGAGCCAACAAGCTCTTTATTAATGTTATTTATTTTGAGCCCCATTTGTTTCCCGGGGCGCTGTACTTTTCAGGGGGGTTTACATAAAAGTAAAAAAGTACAATGGGACAATGGTGACTAACAATGACAAAAGGGGGAGAGCCCTGGCCCGCGAGGGCTTACAATCTTCAATGCTCTTCTGCTATATACTATGACACTTGTGGTATGGCACATGGTGAGTGAGGGCTGTTAAAGGGTTTGTATTGGAGCCATCAGGTTATTTCTCTGGCTAAATCCCTATAGTTTCCCCAAGCCAGCAAGCTACAAATGTGCCATACTCTGTAAATGACACATGGGCCTATAAATTATTCTGTGACCACTTAAACTTTGGGGGGTCCATCCCGGGGGGTTTGGGGAAAATTAGAAATTCCTATACATAGTTCCAACTTTTTAAAATGGAAAAGCAGGGATTAAAGGGGCGGGGGCGCGTAGCAGCAACGCCCCTCCCTTTTTGTTGCCACACCCCCTTTAAAAAGCCACACCCACTCCGCCTAACAACAAAAAGGCTTTGGAAGAAAGCCAGGTAGATGCCCTTATAGCCAGGTAGTAGCCCCCCATAACCAGGTATTGCCCCTTACAGGCAGGTAGAGCCCCCGTTGTAGTCAGGTAGATGCCCCCTCTGTAGCTAGGTAGATGCCCCCCTTTGTTAGCCAGGTAGTTGCCCCCTTTGTAGCCAGGAGTGCCCCCTTTAATAGTCAGGTAGGGAAAGTGCCCCTTTAGTAGCCAGCCAGGTAGTTGCCCCCTTTAGTAGCCAGCCAGGTAGTTGCCCCCCTTTAGTAGCCAGCCAGGTAGTTGCCCCCTTTAGTAGCCAGCCAGGTAGTTGCCCCCTTTAGTAGCCAGCCAGGTAGTGCCCCCTTTAGTAGCCAGCCAGGTAGTTGCCCCCCTTTAGTAGCCAGCCAGGTAGTTGCCCCCATTGTAGCCAGCCAGGTAGTTGCCCCAATTGTAGCCAGCCAGGTATTGCCCCCATTGTAGCCAGCCAGGTAGTTGCCCAATTGTAGCCAGCCAGGTAGACCCCCCCCCCATTGTAGCCAGCCAGGTATTGCCCCCATTGTAGCCGCGGCCATTTAAAGGAACCCCCCGCCAAAAACGGGAGAGTTGGCATGTATGTCCTATATCCCATGGCCAGTTCTAGGACTGCTTCCAGGGCTAACAGAAATTTATGAATACATTCTATAAAGTACCTCACAAGTTTTTGATGCAGATTTGCCACTGACGATTTGGTTCGGAATATGTTAAAGGATTATTGCCACATCTCTTATTAGCTTTAAACATGTAGGCAAAGGTTAATAAGGACTATTACCAAATATTTTACTGTCCTGGAAGCTTGTTAGGTATATCAATGTCCTTCTAACAGGCTCAGCTAGAAATAGAAGAGCTAAAATGTCCGATCACAGCATGAACAGGAAGAGTGAGCCTTAAGCTGTCCGTGAAGACCAGGCTCTGAGAACCAGGATGTTGCCAAAAAAACCTTTAGGCCATGTTCACACGGCTTATTTTGGGACGGATTTCAGCCCGTAATTCGCGCCCCAGTTATTACGGTAGTCCACAGTTCTCATGGAGAACTATGGATTCCGTCTCCTCACCCCGCTCGCGAAAAACGGCGAGCGGGGAGAAAGTGACGTCAATTATTCACAGCGGAATACGCGCCGTGGATAATTAAGGTCTATGGGGCTGGCGAGCTGCCGGCCCCCCCACCCCCGCTGCCGAGCACATGGCGTAATTGCGGGTGAAATCCGTCCCGAAATTACGCCGTGAATAAGCCGTGTGAACATGGCCTTAATGTGAAATGAACAGAAAAAACCCACAATCGATGTAATCAAAATCTGCAATGTTTCAGCACCAAATGTTACAGTTACATAGTTTGTAAGGCCGAAAAAAGACAAGACGTCCATCCAGTTCAGCCTGTTGTGCTAAGGTGTTGATCCAGAGGAAGGCAAAAAACCCCAATGAGGAAGAAGCCAATTGTCCTCATTTTAGGGAAAAATTCCTTCCCGACTCCAATCGGCAATCAGAAAAAATCCCTGGATCAACAACCCTTCTCCAGAGTCCCAGTCACTATAACCTGTTATATTATTACGCTCCAGAAATGCATCCAAACCCATTTTGAACTCTTGTTATTGAATTCACCATGACAAGTTCCTCTGGCAAAGAGTTCCACAGTCTCACTGCTCTTACAGTAAAGAATCCCTTTCTATGTTTATGTAGAAACCATCGTTGCTCAAGACGTAGAGGATGCCCCCCTTGTTCTGGATACAGTCCTGGGTATAAATAAATCTTGGGAGAGATCTCTACATTGACCTTTAATATATTTAAACATATTTATTATGTCCCCCCGAAGCCGTCTTTTCTCTAAACTAAATAACCCTAATCTTGCCAATCTTTCTGTGTACTGCAGTCCACCCAGCCCTTTTATTATTTTTGTCACCCGCCTTTGTACCTGTTCAAGCTCTACAATGTCTTTCCTGTGCACTGGTGCCCAAAACTGTGCACAATATTCCATGTGTGGTCTAACCAGTGACTTGTATAATGGGAGAATAATGTTCTCATCATGTGCCTCTATGCCCCTTTTAATGCACCCCATGATCCTATTTGCCTTTACAGCTGCTGTCCTGACACTGGCTGCTACAGTTAAGTTTACTGTCCACCAGGATTCCCAAGTCCCCTTCTCCAGTCACTTTTACCCAAACCTTTTCCATTTAACATGTAGTCCAAAGTAATGGAAATTTTTCTCCCCATGTGCATAAAACCTTTCATTTTTCTGTGTTAAACCTCATCTGCCCCTTTCCCCGCCCAAAACCTCCCAATTATCCAGATCCCCTTTTTAATAACACACATCATCCTTTATTGTGTTGATTGCTTTACAGAGCTTAGTATCATCTGCAAAGATCGATATTCTACTGTGCAATCCAATTATGTTCAATAAACTTTCAAAACTTGCAGAAAAGCTGCAATGACTTTCTGAATTTAAAAAAAAATTTTAAAAAATTTGCAAAAAATCAGAAGCATAAATTTTACATGGATCAATTTAAATCTGTACCCAAAGGTCAATTTCTTGTGGCCCAAAATTTTCTGCGGTGTGCGGATTTAAAGGGGGGGTTTCAAACGTAACGGGTTTTTTTGGGTGTTTTTTTTTGAAAGAAAAGTACAGCATTAACTGCGAGTCTTTCTGGGCCCCAAAAAAAGCAACCCCCAAAGTTTTCAAAAATGCTCCCGTGGGGGAAAGCACCGTAAGATTTCCTAATATCTCAATTACTTTGCTGCTGCTGTAAATACACAGGGGTAGAATCCGCAGTCCGTTTGCTGGAGAAATTCAGAGTGGATCTAATCTGTGCGATCTTACCATCAAGACTGCAGCGATGCAGTGGTAACACTCACCTTCATAGGTCTCAAATATCTGCACGGTGTCTCCCACCTGAAGGCTCAGTTCTTCTTCATGTGTCGGCCCGGGGAAATTGTGATGGTGAAGGGAAAAGGGAAAATCCCATTTTTCTTTCAGGGGCACCAAAACCCGTTACATTTAAAAAAAGGGTGAAAAACAAGAGACAGATATCTGGAAGTGAAATTTTCCATTCAAATTTCCCAAAAATGTCCCCAAAGCCCACAATAACAAAGATCAAAAACCTAAGATACCAAAGACATACTGGTAAGACTCCAAGCTAGAACACGTTCTCCCGTCACTGTTGTCACAATAGGACTGATGACAGCCAGGTACAGATCTGCCATAGACCATAGCAAATCCTGGCAAGTGCGGCAGAATACTGGGAGTTGTAGTTCCACAACAGCTGAAGCCACACGGTAAAGACTACTTATCTATTCTATTGTAACTGCATATAGAAGAGAGCTGCCTTTCAACCTTCCCCTCCCCCCAGTAGTTTAAGGACAGGGTAAACATTACAAAGTTCTTTTTCCATTTAATTTATGCGTAGGGAAATTTATGCAAAGTTTTTAAGTTTAGGCTGCTTCACACATTAAATTTTTTTGAGCATTTTTGAAGCCAAAAAAGGAAAAAAAAGGAGACGAATTAAGAAAAGACTTCTTGTTCAAAATCAAGATTTTGGCTTGAAAATCTGTAGCTAAAATGCTGAACCTTAGAGCCCTACTGATTGCATCAGCTACGTATATGTAGCTTAGAGGGAATCTGTCACCAATTTTTTTTGTTTTTTTCCTTATTAAATCAAGCCCCTGATCCATATGCTTTTCCTCTCAGTTTTTTTTTTATTCCCATTGTAGATTTTCAGTTCGGCCGTCTATATATGATTGGGGGAAGAAATTCTTGCTTCACGGGTTTAACGCAGTAGAGAGTTCTTTACAGCAGCTTTCATGCACATAGGAGCCTTAAGATTGATTTTTGTCCCATGGGCTTTTTTATAGGAATTTTCACTGGGAGGGGAGAGGGGAGCTGTGACACTTTCTTGTGATGGTGGTTCTGTGTTTTTGACCAATGGTTTTCTTCGTGTGACCCTCTTTTACTGATAAGGGGGTAGAAGAGTGAAAAAATCAGGCGATACCTTTTTCAGGCAATGAGTATTTTGATGGTGAGTTTTTCGAGGTACTAGCCCCCTTTTTCAGACATGGTTATACAAAAACTAAAAAATTTAAGACTTTTTATACACAAAAGCCCTGGACTTTAAAAAGGTCAAAAAAGTTTTAAAAATAACAAAATCAAAATAAGCAGACAAGTCTTTACAACAGGTCAGAAAAAAACTATCTGGAAAATTTGTGAGGCGTGAGGAGGGGTTTAAAAATTTGCGCTTTCTCTAGCCATAGTGAAATTTGTGGCCATACAGTTCAAAAATGTTTGCATAAAGCTGGCATAAATTTTTACCCCCATTTGCAGAGTCTGAAATTTTCATTAATGTTTTCCCATCCTTTCTCTCCCTCTGCCCCTTAAAGTGTCCCTTTAAAAAACCTAATTTCGATTTTCAATAAATGGTCTCTCTGGAGAATGTTGTGCCACTGGAAGATCATTTTGCTGTTAAAATGGTGAATCTGTGTGATTTCATGCGCTGGCTGAGTCTTGCCTTTTCCCCCAAACTTAGAGGCCTTGGTGGGACTTTGATACACAAAATCAATACCCACTTTGTAGTTGTAGGAAAATTCCCCCCCAAATTTGTGCCTGCGGGGGTGGGGGGACGGGGTTCATGCCCGGTGTGGATGTGTCTGCGGTCTTGCCCCTGTTCGAGGCAGGGTGGGTGCCATTTTCAGTTGGGCCTTCAGGGGCCTCCGGACAATAATCGCCCCAGGGTTTTGGGGGTTCGAAAGGAAAGGGGATTTGGGAAAATTCTTTTGGGCTGTTGTCCCCATGTAGTTCCCCGGTTGAAAATTCCTTGGAAACTTTCGTAGGATTCCAGCTGGGGTTGTAGGTTCACTAGGGGCACTTTCTTCTTCTAGGTCTCTTTGATTTTAAGTGACACTCTGTTATGGCGGCCGCTTTGCTGTTTATTGTCCGTCCTTTTGGCCGTATTTCCCCAAATTGGGGAAATTTTGTCCCAGATTCAGGAGGTGTTTGTCCAGGCTGTCTTGTTGGGGAAATAGATTGTATGGGATAGCCCGGCGTAGTAATAACTGTCTTGTTGCTTGGGGTGGAAGTGTGTTTCTGAGGTAGGCCGTTCTGTCTTGGGTTTTGGTAAATTGTGTGAGTAGCCCGGTGGTTTTATGGTATTGTGGTATCCAAAAGGGATTTTGCTCCGGAAAAGGTAAGTTTTAAAGGTTTATGGTGGGGTGGAAGTTTTTAAAGGGTTCATTAGGGAAAATTGGGAATTGGGCCTCCTCGGCCCGCGGCCAGATGACATGGTTATCTTTTTTTAAACGGAGGTACATAAAAGGGGTTTGGTGGTGCATGTGTTTGTTACGCCCCCTTTCCATTTTCGGTTTTTAAAGAGTTTTTGCTACTGGGGCGACTTGGACCCTTTAAATTTTCCCATTCGCTGTTTTTTATAGGTCCTCCCCAAAGGGGGAAATAGTTGTGGCTGAGTAAAAAACTGTATGAGCTTTTTGTGACGGGTTTTTTTGGGAAAGGGGTTTTAGTTTTTCCGGTGGTCCGACATGCTGAAATTTTTCCACCCCCTTGAAAGGGTTTTTTTGGGTTACAAGGTTTCCCTCCCTCCTTTGGGGCCAAAATGGTGCCCCCCAGGAAGGGGACCGGGGCGGGGAGTTTTTTTAAGAAGATCTTGAACAGACATTAAAAAAGCTCTAAAACAAAAAAGGGAAAGTGTAGAGGGATTTTGGCTTAGGGGCCCCAAAGGGGGGAAAATTGCGGTTTTAAAGGGAAATTATTTAAAAAAAATTTAAAAAGGATTTGGAAAAATTTAAAAAAGAAAAAAACCCAAAAAGTCCAAAAAAAAATTGTTTTACTTTAAAAATTTGTGGGGTTAAACTTTTAAGTAATTTTTGTTTGCCCACATTCCCTTTTTCCCAAGGGGACCGGCACCGTTTTTTGGGGACGGGGGGGCCGGTGCGGGTCTTTTCTCTGCGGCGACGTCTTTTGACGTCCCCTGCAGACATGGGGGTTTTTCGGCCCCCCGGGTTCCCGCAGTGCGGGGGATGGGGGCTGAATTTCCACCCCCGATCCCAGGGGATTTTTTGCGGCTTCGGGGAGCGGGGGAAAAACCCCCGCAACCCATGTTTTAAAACCCTTTTGGTTTGCGGCGGTGTTTTTAACCCCAGCGCAATCAAAGGGACCCCCTGCTCTGTCGGGGATCGGAACCCCCGGTGCCCCCGCGACCCCGGGGGAACGGTTTGAAACGTCGCTCTGGGGACTAGCTTTGGGCCCCAGACCCTGTTGTGTAGGGAAAGCCAGAAATTTTGGAGGGCACTGTTTTTGCTGTCCAAATTAAACTCCCTTTGTCGATGACAGTTTGCATGTATTAGATATATGAATATGTTTAATACTTTACTAAGTGTAAAAAAAAATTTAAAAAATTTTTAAAACAGTTCTCCCTTATGGGAGTCAAAAAAAAAAGTACAAAAAAAACATAAAAAGTGTAAAAAAAAAAAATTTTTTTAAAAAAATTTAATAAAAAAAAAAATAAATATTTAAAAAAAAATTTAATTGTACAAAAAATTTTAAAACCGCCCCAAAAAACCTACAAATTTTTTTGGATCCCAGACCGTTTTTACCTTTTGAATTAATCTAACAAGTTATTAAGTGTAAATTTGTTTTTTGGTTTTAAAAAAAAATGAAAAAAAACAAAAAAAATTTTTGGAAAAAAAATAAAAAAAAATACTGAAATTTTTTTATAAGTGTACTTAAACTATTCCCTTAAAAAGAAACAACTTGTCTTGAATAACCGAGGAAATAATAAAAATGCGTATTGATAAAAAAAAAAAAAATTTTTAAAAACGTTTAAATCCCAAGGGGCCAAAACAAAAAAAAATGTTTGGTCTTTAAAACTTTTTTCAGGGTTTGGTTTAAAGGGGGTTTAATTAGAATTAGAGTTTCATTTGAAAACTTTGCCAAAAAATTTGCCCCCAATGCTTAAAAAGGAAAATTTGCAAATAGCTGTAATAAAAAAACACCCTACGGCTTTGTTTTACCAGTTGCTTGGGGCCTATGAAATCCCCATGTTTTACAGCGCGGGAAACTGTAGTTTAAATTTCTGCGGGAATTATGGGAAGCATAATTTTTCAATTTTCCCTGTATCTTATTGCCCAAGTTTTTTTATATAGTAATCCATGGGTAAATCCACCCTTAGAGATTCTTGTAGCTCCTGGGCTCTAATGCAAAATTTATAACAGGACCCTTACGTGCCTTATACAAGGGTTCATACTGCGATTTTTTTAATGCATTTTTTGGGGGGTGGATTCTGTGTGTAATCCCCCTCCCCCAAAAAAGTCAAAACGATTGTAAAACGTCTTGTATTGAAAAAAATTCCCCTATTTTCGCCCTCACTATAATTGCGCCCAAAGTTTTGGGACTAGGAGGTTTTGGGGGAAAAAAAAACCTGCCTGGGAAATTCAGCGTCGTTTCCTTGTCTCAATTCCTTTTGCTTCCAATTTGGGGGAAAATTTCCCCAAAGGGAAAAATTACGTGATTGGGCAAAAATTTTCTCAGTCCAAATCTGGGGTGTGCTGAAAGCAGTCACTATCGGGCCCCCCGCAGTCGGGGGGGGGGAAAAAAAGTCCTTTTCCCCCAAAAGGAATCCCAGTTTTGGGTTAATGGAAAAGGGGGGCCCAAAAATTTTGATTTTTGAAACTAGGGCCCAAAAGTTTTTGGGTTAAAGTCTCCCTTCCAATTTTTCCCTTTGACGCGTTCCCAATTCTATCCTTGTTTGTGGTCGGGGAAACTTGGGGTTTTTTCATGCCCCAGTGTTTTTACCTTTCCCCCCCCCCATTTACGTTTGCCCCGAGTTTACTTTTAACCATAAACCCTTTTTTGTCTGTAGTTTTGGGCCAAAAGGGGGGAGGGGGGAAACCAAGGGGATTTAGGGGTTGGGGTTTTATTATCGAAAAATTTAAAATTCGGCACATTTTTTATGGTGATCGACTTTTTTAGATTTTGGGGAGTTTTAAAGGGCCCAAAAATTTGTGTTATCTTTTTAAAGACGGGGCCATTTTCGGCGCTTCCTGAAATTTTTACCCGGCCAAAAAATTTTCAGATTCAGAATAGAGAAGGGGAGATGGTCGTTGGGGGGTAAAGGGTGGGGATGTGGGATGGTTGCGATTGGCTGGAAAAAAACACATGACCCCCCGTTTTTTTTTAGAACAGCGTTTCCCGTTCAGCCTCTTGGTTTCTCAGCGGGCTCGGCAGAAGGGGTGCGCTCTGCCCGTGGCCAAAAGCTCAGCGAAATTTTTTATATTTCTTCACAGGAAACCTTACTTTTTGCTGTGATTTTTACAAATTTGTTAGAAATTTGGTTTTGGAAAATTTTTTTTAGTTTGGTTTGAGAAAATTTTTTTGGAGGATCTTTCTGCTGTTTTAAAGTCTGGGGGGGGGGGCGGTGGGGGGCCCCGGGGGAAAACAGACAAGCTCTATAAAAATCTGGAATTAAAAATTCCCAAGACTTAGTTTTAGGGCCTTTTACTGCCAAATTTGCTTTATTTTTTAACGTTTTCTATTGAAAAAATTTTTTTTGGAATTGGGGCCTGAAATTATAGAATAATCAAACATTTTTGGGAAATGCACATCTTTTTTTTGTTAGGTGCAAAATCCACTTTTTTTATTCCCGGATAAATTTCATTTGGTGTTCATTTTCAAATTTTTCCCCTTCCACCGGGGTTGAAAATATCCAAACCCTTTTACTTTTTAAAAAAGAATCCAGCAATTTTTGTAGTTTTTTAGCACAGGTTGTAGGTTTCCAAAAATTTTCCTTGTAAAATCCCGGAAAATTTTTAAAAAATTTAGTTTCGGTTTTTTGACTTTGGGCAAACCCGCTTTTTTCATTTAGGCCTTGAAATTTTAAAGTGGGAAAACTGAAAATTTTTTTGTCACCAAGGGAATTGATAGGTGCCAAAAAATACCTTTTTTTTTCCAAATACATTAAGTAAGTGTTTTTTTTGAAATTTTGCCCCGTCCAGATTTGTTGACTTGTAGTTCTTTCTTTGCAGTTTATTTTGGAAATTTCCCGCAATTTTGTTTTGATTTTAGGGATTTTAGGAAAAGTGTTTTTTTTGCCGTCTTTTAAAAGAGACTTTCCAAAACTCTTCCTTTCCCTTTTCAAATTTGGAATTTTGAACATGGGCGGAAAATTTAGGTGGTAAGCGAGCAAAAAAGGGGGGGTTTGGACATGGAGGGGGAGGGACGGAGAAAAGGTTTCTCTTCCATGCTGGCGGGCAACACGAAAGCCAGCGGTTTTTTCAGTTGCAGGGAAAAGTCGGGGCCCGTCATCGCTGGGTCGGGCCCTGTGAATTTAAAATAAGAACATCTCGCCAAAATTTTCCTTCAGTTGGTTTTTTGCAAAACCCGCATCCCGCCGTTTACCTCCTCGTCCTCCCAGGCAAGGCCCCATATGTCATTATTTAGCATCCCAGCATCCCTCCAAACCCTGAAGGGAGCCCAAAAATGTCAACTGTGTACCCCCTGTGGATTAAACCCTTTTCTGAAGGGCCTCTTTTTTGACAATTGCGGTTGGGGGGCGAAGGCATGTTTAAAAAAATTTTAAGAGGCCAAATTTTGGGTTTGGTTTTTCTGCTCTGCGCCGTTTTTGATGCCATTTAGAGGGGAGAAGGAAGCCGGTCCCTTTGGGAAAAAAACCCGGGGGGGGTCGGCAACGCCTTGCAGTTCCCCCCTTGTTGTAGTCCGCGTCCTGGATTTCAGGGAAAGTCAGGACGACGAAGTACCTGTGTTTATGATGATGCGGGCATTGCGGTTCCAAAAGGGGTCTTTTCGCAGAATTTGCTTGCGGCGCTTCATCATTGGGGGCGGGGGGAAGACGATGGGGTAGTGTTAGTACGGGTTTTCCCCCCTCAAAAAAGGGGGAGGGCGGTCGGAAGTCCGCTGATTTTGATTCCGACCCCGGGAAAACCCCCCTCCCCCGCCCCAAATTTTTTCCCCCTTCCCTTTTTTTTCCCCCTTTTTTCTTCCCCTTCCCAAAAAAGGTCCGGGGCTCTCAAGCCTGGGCCTTCTTTGACCAAGCCTTGATTCAACCCCCGTGTATATTTCCCCTTTGCCGTTAAAAACCTAAGTAGAGGCAAAAAAAACCCTTTTTTGGTTAAAAAACCCCCCAAATGGTTTTAAATTTCATGCAGCGAAAAACATGGTTTAAATTTTGGGGGGGCAAAACTTGGAAAAAAAAAGGGCCCCGGGCCCACGCCCGGGGCCCCAACCCCCTGTCACACCCACTGTCTCCGCCTCCTCCTCCTCCCCCCCAACCCCGCGTTCCTCAGCTGCCCCAAAGTCTCTAGAGTCTTTTTCGGGATCGCCTTGCTTAAGCCTCCCGTCGCCCGGGACTTCCAGCCCCACCAGAGGAAACCCTCCTAAACCCCCCTTTTCCTTCCGCCAAATTTGACCCCCTGCACGCCCCTACAGCGGCCAGGTTTTAGGCCCAGCCTTCTGTCTTCCGGTTTGGGAGCGAAGAAACACTTTAACCCAAACCTTCCCAAAGCCAAAAACCCGGAAAAGGTCGGCATTGAGGCCCTTTTTGGGCCCTTTGGGAAAGTTGCCTTCCGTTCCCGGTGGATCACAGTGGGGTTCCGCCAGTAGGCCCTTGGGCCTTTTCCCCCCAAAACCAGATGCCCAGCAGGATTTCTTTTCCGAAAAGCCGGGCCGGGCCCCGGCCGCCACGTGTCATCTAAAAATTTTAAGGGCGTTTGTCTGCTCTGTGGCCGGAAAAAGTCCCTTGACCCCCGACACATGGATGTAAGCCGGCCAAAGGGGTATATCTCTGTGACAGCTCCTGGGTGAGTGGGTGGATGTCCCTGGGGGTGGCGGTGGCTCTCAGGCTCGGCGCACGTCTTCAAAACCGGGAGGGTGGGTGGGGGGTTCTTTTTCCCCCCCGGTCCTTGGTTGGGGATTTCCCTGCCCCGGAAACCAGGCCCCTGTTGAAATTAATCTGTCTTTTTAACTGTCCCCACACGGTCAGGGGTGTGGACGGCCTTTTCTGCAACGAAACCGAGGCCCGGCTGGGTGACAAGGGAAACCCTTTTGCCAAAGGGAAGGGGGGGTGGGCGTTAAAGGGCGAATTCTT
The DNA here is from genome assembly GCA_025379985.1 of Phyllomedusa bahiana. Taxonomy (NCBI): domain Eukaryota; kingdom Metazoa; phylum Chordata; class Amphibia; order Anura; family Hylidae; genus Phyllomedusa; species Phyllomedusa bahiana. The sequence goes on from JAODAL010006958.1 coordinate 70,797, forward strand.
TCTGGCCCCCTTTAAAATGGTTTGGGGTGGAGCCATCCCTTTCTGGGCACAGGGCTTTTAACTGGTCGTCCAGAAAAAATTTTAAAGGCTACCCGGGTCTGGAATGCCTGTGAAGAAGGCCCCGAGGTCTGAGTTCGCCTTCCGCCGTTCGCCCCGGGTTTCGTTTTCCCCCTCGCGGCCCTTGCAGGTCCGCTCGGCCTCCCCGTTTAAACCGTCCATTGTTGCGTGGGGAACTGCTGGAATTTCCCCCCTTCCCCCTTTTCCCCCAAACGGGGGGGTGGGAGCAGCGCAATGCCATTTCGCGTACGAAAATGGTAAAGGCCGGAAAAAGCGCGGTGGGACCCCGGGGTTTGAGCCACCCAGAAATGGAGGCAGGGGAAAGGCTCTGCACCCTCCTTTCCAGTTTTTAAGAAGCCCCCAAATTTGGGCGGGGCGGACAAAGCCCCCTTTTCAGCATGAGCATTGTGGTGATCTTGTTTTTGGATTCGATCGTTGGACATCTGAATACAACAGGTCCTGCCAGCGAAGGAGGAGGAGACGGACACGATGCGGACACGGAGCCTTTTCTCTCCGTCAAAATCCACAAGGCCCGACAGTTTCATCAATTTCATCGGTCTTCATTAGGCAGTGGTTCGGGGCCTGGGCTAGTGAAGGTGTGGCGCATCAGCTCTCTGGTGCATCATCTTGGCAAGTCTTGGCAGAGTGTTGAAGCTGTTGCCGGAGGCAGCGGAGGAGGAGGAGGAGGAGGAGGAGGTTTTATTCCTAGGCACCGATGGTTACGACGTCCTGCCTTGGAAGAGGTTGGCGCGATCTTGAGGAGGAGGAGGGAAGATGAGGAAGATCAGTTTGCTTGTGCCCATAGACCAGAGGTTGGGTAATCAAGGCTCCATCTCTCACATAAGTGCTTGGATGCTCCATTTCCTCCTACATGTTTCGCATTAAGGCCATCAAAAATGAACAACAGTTACTGGGTGGCCACCCTCCTGGATTCACCCCCGGTATAAAACAAAAAATCATCACTTTCCTTCCACCCACCAACTAGAGAGTAAAAATGCAGGAATTGGAGACCTTGTGATTGATCAACTGGAGTATCTGTTCGTCTGCCTTCACGTTCCCCAAATGTCAGGTGGGTACATAAATCAGCGACGGACAGCTGTAGAGTGCATGTAGGGTAGCGGCGCAGCAGGCAAGGTGGCAGAAAGCCTAATGGGTGACACGACTATCGGCATCTTTTTTACAACTCACCATACGCTTGTAATGAGGCACACTTGACAACACACAGAGACCAGCTTAAAGATCATGGTGCTACGAACTATCTGCGTCTACACGATGTTTTTGGATGGGTTCCGGACCCAATTTTGACTTCTGGGTATCAAATTGGATGAATGGCCGGGGGGGAGCTAGCTCGACACGCCATAGAGTGTTGTCTTGCCCAGATAGCCGGTCATATCTGGCGGGACCTTCAGCACAGCTGGAGGAGTCATTACAGACATAAGGATCGGCTTGCCTCAGATAATGTGGGATCGTTTTTGACTTTCATCAAGTGTTTATCGGCAGGGGATCTCTGATGGTGTTGTGGCCCCAATTGCGAGGTCATCCGATTTGTTGCCGGTTCTACTTCAAAAAAAAAAACTTTCTATTCAAACAGAATTGGTTCCTCTTGAAAAATGTTTTTTAAAAATTGATCTTTTCTTACTGGCAATTTCTTATTATCTTTTCCAACAGTTCATTTTTGCTGGTTTTGCTTGTGAGGATGACTGTAAAAGACAGAAGGGTTTCATGACTACACCGTATTCCTTTTACTCACTTTATGTAAATGTTTTCGCATTGTCAATGGTTTTGAGGTCATGTTGCTGTGAGGATACAGCTTCCTAATTATGGTCCTTTGGAATCGAAATGTGGTTCTTTAAGTGGCATTTCTCACTCACTATTTTTTAACAGTGGCTGAGAAGTCTTTTTTATAATTTTTTGGGTCTTGGGCTTTGATAATGCAGCAATACTACAGGTCCTATTCTAAAATAAAATGTTGTTTCTTACAGACTTTTGTCTTCACAATTGTTCCCCCAAGTGGCTCAAGGGTCATGCTTTGAATTTTTTGGGGGCATTTAGCTTTGAAACAGACAGTATACTACAGGTCGTACTTATTATATTATAATGTGTTTCTAACTGATCATGTGTTCTTCACAATTGTCAAGAGTGGCTCAAGGGTGATGGTTCTGTTCAGAAAACCAGGTAATAGTAGGACACTGTTAATGGACAAATATTGCAAAATGACTAGTTTTTGCAAGATCTTTAATAGCTCATCAATCCCTGTTATTGTAGACAACCATTTAATACAATTAAACTAAAGAGAAACAAAGACAATGGTGGGATTCCATCCCATTGTAAAATGTGTTTTCTAGGATTTAAACTAATAAAAAAACTTGTTTGTAACAAAAATAGCTGGTTACAAAAATTACTTTTGGGTCAGGTGTGGTACAAGACAGGGATAGTGGAATGGTGTGTGACTTTTTTTTGTGGCTTTTATAACCTAAGTGTGTTGCTAAGATGCATTAGGACGGATCTTTTGCTGTTGTGGCTGTTAAATTTCAGCTTCACTCCTGCTTGTTGGGTGTATAATGAAGGTGTTGTTGCTACTATCCCATAGACTTTTAAATGGTCATCGCTCATTAATCGACTGCTCATCATATCGATAAACCTTATCGATGGTGGATCCGTACTATTTTCGACTATCGCCCGATGTCGATAGCCAACGTAATCGCTCAACACTACTCACGGAGACCAAGTTCAGCAAAAGGACTGTATACACAGAACAATAAAAGTAAGTTTATTACTCTTGCTGCAGCTCCTTCTGCAGACAGTGGGGGATCAGGTTGCATGGGAATTGGTGACATGCTATCTGGGTGACCACAATGTGAGCGCATGTAGCTAATGTAAATAAGTGGTCACAAGAGGTCTCCTCTGACTCTGTCCATGAGCCACTAACTTGTCTTAGCAGACTCTTAAAGGTGTTGTCTCACTACATTTATTCATCTTACCTCAGTCCTATTTTCTTGATTTACTTTGAATTCAGGGGCGTGTTTACTGACTTCCACTAGGCTGCAGTAGAAGAGGTCTGTAGCTATAGCAACAGTGTGGCAGCATATCAGGATAGATGGAAACTGTCTGTAGCTTATGTGACCTGAGGAAGCTGAGGCCAGCCCTTACAAGAGGGGGATATCTAGGAATAGGTAGGACACTGCTAATTGATGCACATTGCAAAGTCACTTGTTTTTGCAAGATCTTTATCATATAAAGTTATAGTGAGACAACCCCTTTAAAGAGATTACATAATTGAATGGAGATAAAAATAATGAAAATGTAACAACATGAAAGAATATCGGAGATTACATAGATCCACTTCAATATGAGTGTATCTACAGATGTAGCAACTGCTATAGGGCCCAGGGGTTGAAGGGGCCACTCAGGAAGAACTTTGTACCATTTAGTATGGAATAACAAGTTGGTGGCTTTCTGATGTCTGGTGCTACTGTGTGGTTCAGTGATCTATGGCGCCACGATTTATAACTTTCGCTATTGCTGCCTATTTTCCCATTCCAGTTTCTTGTTATTAGGTGGTAGTGCCCATCTTATTGTGCTATTGGGTCCTATAAATTGCAGTAACAACCCTGGTCAATTCCATTGCCTCTGCCACCCGTAAAAAGCCATTCCCCAGCCACAAGGCATCCTGACATTTTATTTTTATTAATTTAATTCAAGAAAAGAACTAATTTTTTTCCCTTGTCGCATCCAAGACCCAGAACTTTTGATTTTTCCTTTGGCTGTCTGAGAGCTTGTTTTCTTGCAAAATAAGTTGTATTTTTTAATGGTGCCATTTTGGGGTCCATATAACTTGTGGAATAACTTTCATTAACTATTTTATGAGAAAAAAAATATAGCCGCTCAACCATTGTTTTCTGTGCTACAAATTTTCTTTCGTTCACCGTGTAGTATACATAACTTGTCACCTTTTTTCTATAGGCTGATAAACTGGTTCCTTAACATATAAAATTAATTGGTTCTGGGACAAAAATTGTATGTTGAATCCATAACTTTATAGACAACTGGTAATTGGTTCCAAAGCTCAAAATCTCACCAACATAATGTAAAATGGAGATTAAAGAAAATAAAGCGCCTCCTTACATATAACACCAGAAAGAGCTGCTGGATGCTGGAAGTCATTTTCTACATTGAGGACATGAGTTTCTCTGGGTCATGTACTTTCTATACAGTGTACCAGAAAAAAAGAAAATGGGGCCCCAACTGATGCCCAAAGGAGCTGCTCATCTTGGCACATATAAGAGCAGTACAGAATATGCAGTACCACACTGTACAGTAGAGAGGCGCTACTAGACGACCAGTCATTACATGCACCTAACTAATAAATGTAAGAGCAGTACAGGACATGTAGTACCACAATGTACTGTAGAGAGGCGCTACTAAACCACCAATCACTGCATGCACTGCACTAACACATGTAAGAGCAGTACAGGACATGTAGTACCGCACTGTACTGTAGTGCGACGCTACTAGACAACCAATCACTGCACGCACCTCACTAATACATGTAAGAGCAGGTCATGTAGTACTACACTGTACTGTAGAGAGGAGCTACTAGACCCCCAATCACTGCATGAACCGCACTAATACATGTAAGAGCAGTACAGGACATGTAGTATCACACTGTACTGTAGAGAGGAGCTACTAGACCGCCAATCACTGCATGCACCTCACTAATACATTTAAGAGCAGTAACAGGACATGAAAGGTACCGCATTTGTACTGTAGAGAGGAGCTACTAGACCACCAATCACTGCATGCACCTCACTGATACATGTAAGAGCAGTACAGGTCATGTAGTATTGCACTGTACTGTAAAGAGGCGCTATAGACTGCCAATCACTGCATGCACCTCACTAATACTGTAAGAGCAGTACAAAAACATGTAGTACCGCCCCTGTACAGTAGAGAGGCGCTACTAGACCGCCAACCACTGCATGCACCTCACTAATACATGTAAGAGCAGTACAGGACATGTAGTACCGCACTGTACTGTAGAGAGGCACTACTAGACCACCAATCACTGCATGCACTGCACTAATACAGAGGTTTTACAAGTAAAACGTTCATTAAATTGGTTGGATCTTCCATTAATCACGGAAGCCGCAGATCAGCAGTGTCTGGGACATTGTATTGGGAGTGCAGGTTCAAGATACAATGTCCCAGGGAAGAGCATTGTATGCTGGAAATATTGTATTCTGAGGCAAATGGAATTTGAGGAATCTCTGTACCACTGATAGGGTTGGTTTTGATTTAACCACTGCAGCAGAATAAAAACCCTTTTTCAAAATGTTCTTTTTGAGTCATCGCATTAGAAGAGCCGTAACTTTTTTTTTACTGTTCCTTCAAAGGAACCATAATGTTTAGATGTAGTTTTTATTGTTACCACTCTGGAGCAGAGAGGGCTTATTTATTTTTGTAAGAGGAGGCGGGGTTGAAAAAAACCAAATTGTGCCTTTTTTACTTTTTTTTTTTTTTTTTTTTTTTACACAGTTTCAAAAGTATGTTAATGTTATTGCTTGGGATATTACAATCTATTAGGCCTGAGCTCATAGACACAGCCATGGCAGGCTTGGAGGGCCTTTATTAGGCAGGGCACTGATAGGTGAAAAAGGGATCTATAACCGTTGGCACTTGAAGGGGTTAATGGCTGGAACTGGAGGTATCTCTAACCCTGGCCATTACAGCAGAAACATGACTGACAGTCATTGCTGGGATTTTGCGGTAAATGTTCAAGCACAGCTCGCAATATGAATCAAGTACATGTACAGTATCTCACAAAAGTAAGTACACCCCTAAGATTTTTGTAAATATTGTAGTATATATTTTCATGAGAAAGTGTAAATTTGGTGTGCCCTCAAAATAACTGAACACACAGCCAACAATATCTGAACCACTGGTAACAAAAGTAAGTACACCCTTAAGTGAAAATGGACAAATTGTGCCCAATTTGCCATTTTCCCTCCACAGTATCATGTGACTCGTTAGTGTTACAAGGTCTCAGGTGTGAATGGGGAGCAGGTGTGTTGAATTTGGTGTTATCGCTCTCACATTCTCTCAAACTGGATTGCTTTTTATGTTAAAGATCTTGCAAAAACAAGTCACTTTGCAATCTATTAACAGTGTCCTACCTATTCCCAGATATCCCCTCTTGTATGGGCTGCATCAGCTCCTCAGGTCGCTATAGCTACAGACCTGTTCGATCTCTCATGATAGGCTGCCAGCACTGGTTGCTATAGCTACAGACCTGGCTTCTAATGCACCCTAATGGAAGCCAGTAAACACGCCCCTGAATTCAAAGTGAAACCAAGAAAACAGGACTGAGGTAAGATGAATCAGTGTAGTGAGACAACCCCTTTAAAGTAACAAGCCCTGAACCTCCAGGGGGACAGTTTTTGTTTCTTTTAAACCCGTAGCAACAGGATCTGAAAAAGTTTCGTTATACAAACAATGAGCTTTATTGGCTGAAACTGGACTCCCCCTTTAATTAGGCTGCAGGTTGCAGAAGTAAAGGATTTAAAACATATAAGTTGGTAAAAACAGGTTTTTATACAGCTCCCCCTCCACCCTGAGAGCTCTCAGCCCCCATGTTTCCAGCACTCTATCTATATTGTTATTACACTGGCCAAAAACTTCCTGTGTTGGCAGTCATTTAGCGGGGATATTGCAGTTATTACTAAATCAATGGAAGCCGACATGAAAAACAACTGAGCAGTGAATAGAAATGACTCAAGTTTCCTGATTACTGTGTGCGAGAGAAAAGAAAGGCCTCTGAACTTTACACTGCACGAGAAAGACGAGATGGGCACAGACAATCGATACGCTGTGATATCTCCTGTATGAATAGTATTATATTACAAGAATTCTTAGGGAAAATTAAGAAAAATCCCCAAAACTCGTTTTTTTGGCTTTTATTTATTTTTTTTTCCTGGGGAAAGTGGGGGTGAAAAAGCTTATAACCAAGACACATACACAGGGGCCCCTCCCAGTTTCCCCTAGGATCCCGAATGTCAAAACTATCTAGTTATGCATTAAAGGGTAAAGTGTTGCAGGGGTAAAGACTTGGTAGTATTTCTCACCATCCCTATCGGCTACCAGTATTTATCACCACCTTGGCTGGTGGTTGTTTGCATCATAATCATGATCCAGTATTTTGCTGGGGAAACGCCTTGGACATAATTTTTTTGGTCCAATAAGTAGTGAGTTGTATTGGCCTCACTACTTGATTTTGTACTTTTGTCTAGAATAAGGGACAGTCTTCGGATAGGGGGGGGTCCCCCACCCCCCCCCCCCCACCCCCCCCCCGCCCAGCCCCCCCCCCTTTTAGGGCGGCGCCCCACCTTTGGACAAGTTCAGTGTAGTGACTTGCTTTTGCTTTTAAATCAGGTTTTTTTTAATATGGCTTGGTATCCTTTAATTGAAAATTTAATTTATAAAATCAACTTATCTACAGAACCTTGAGAATTATTATATATATATTATAAAATTTATTAAAAAAATTTTTATAAATATATATTGGAAGCCATTATATAAGTGTTATGTTTTGTGTGCCTTTGATGTTATACACTGACCTGACTATATATTCTATTTATTTACCTGCGTATGTTGCCGTCTCTAGACTGTTCTATATTTGGTTATTGGCCCTATGGGTTTTAGGGTTTATTTTTATTCTAAACATTGGGTTTTAGTGTTTTAATGATATCAAAAAAATTATTTTGTTTTATTAACTTTGGAGTTTTATTTTTTTTTCTGTAGCCAATGCTTGTCCACAACTTCCCCCATATTTGATGGGGCCCACACAGGTAAAAAATTTTAGGGTTTGGTAGGAAAACAGTCTTGGCATATGTTGTAGGAAAATTGGATCATTTTCATCTCCTGACTGTTCCTTGGACAGAATGCACTGCTCTGCCCTCAGATATTATTTTTCTCCTTTTTATAGTAATCTGGTTAAAACATGGAGCATTGCTCATCAGGGGCTTTCAGGTGCATGAAAAGAATACCACACCTGCAGTGAAGACCGACACATATCAATAAAAAAGACAAGGAGCAGACGGGTATAGTTGTAAATATCGGGTTACCTTACGAGTATCATTTGTATCATTATGCTAATGCTAGAAATCAATTACTGAAATGAGGAACAAAAATTGTGGAAAGAAAGCAAGGCACCTTAAAGGAATACCACCATTTGGATAATTGGCAGGCAATTCTGAATGCAAAGATAAATCAAGCCACGATTGGTGGCCTTAAAGGTTTTTTTTCCACTAAAGATAAAAATTGTAATTATGGGGACAGAAAATAAACTTTTGAAAAAGCTGGTTTAACAAAATCTTTTTTGTATAGCAGATGTTACTAATTGTGTGTGTTTTGAGTAAATGCAGCCTTGGGTGGGCATGCCCTTTGCTAGTTTGGGCTCCCCTGGTATTAGTTAAACCCCCGGTCAGGGACACCTTCCCTGTGCGTGTTGGCTGCTGCACTCTGTTCCCCCCGGCGATGTGAACTGTTTTCCTGAGTTCTGTCTACTGCTGTTGTGGTTTCATTCTCCCTTTCAACCCCCTGGTTTTTCTCCTGTAAAGGCCTCCGGAAAGATCTGGCAAAATCTGGTCCTTTCGCGATAAACACCTTTCACTCTGCCCCCCACCCCTTTCCAGGGCCCTTTTAAACACTCTTGCTCCCCTCCCCCATTTAAAGCCTATACCTCTGCTCCCCTACCCATTTAAAACAGCCTTATACACTCTGCTCCCCTACCCATTTAACACAGCCCTTTACACTTGTCCCCCCCCCCCCATTTAAACCCCCTTTTCACTTCTCCCCCCACCATTTAAAAAACCTTATACACTCTGCTCCCCTACCCATTTCAAAAGCCTTATACCTCGGGTCCCCCCCCCCACCCTTTAAAACAGCCTTATACATCTGGTCCCCTCACCCATTTAACACAGCCCTTATAACTCTGGTCCCCTCCCCATTTAAAAACGCCTTTTAACACTCTGGTCCCCTACCATTTAACACAGCCTTATACACTCTGGTCCCTCCACCCATTTAACACTGCCTTATACACTCTGCTCCTCTCACCCATTTAACACAGCCTTATACACTCTGCTCCCCTCACCCATTTAACAAACCCTTTAACACTCTGCTCCCCCCCCCCCCATTTAACACAAAGATTTTAGGCTATGTCACACCCCTTTTTAAAGGGGAAACGAATCAGCCCGCCCAATTTGCCCTGTGGCCGGGGGCGGAAGGGGGGAGGGGAGGGGGGGGCCGGCAATTGGCCCCCGGCCCATAACAACATTACGGGCGTATAGCCGCTAAAGTGCATGTCAATTATTCCCCCCTCGGCGATTTTCGACAGGGAAGGAGACGTAACCATAGTTCTCTATGGAAAAATGTGGATTCCGTAATGACCCGGACGTTTTCAGCCCCGTAATTGGGCCTCGGCGCGTAATTCGGGCCGAATTTGTCCCCGTTTAACCCTGTGAACATGGCCTTTAAAAACATCTGCTCCCCCCCCCCAAAACCCTTTAAAAACCGCCTTATCACTCGCTGGAGTTTGCATTCTCAATTGGTTTCTTTAGGGCAGGCTGTTGTATAATGTTACCCAATGCAAGTGTTTGCTTACAAGGGGGTTTCATGTGGAGCCTGGGGGTGAGGTGGCAGGGAGCAAGGGAGGGGGTGCAAATTTTATTTTTCACCTTCTTCAGTGAGGGATAACCCGCCCTATGGGGGCAGCCCCCACTTGGGGTTTTTTTCCCCCGTAAGCCCGAGGAAAGCAAAAAAATCCCCGGAAAAACCCTTTAAAGGGAAATTCACCAAATTTGGCTTTTCCTATCAGAAAAAACCAAAAACCTTTCCTTTCATTCCAGTTCACACAGTTAAAATTCCACGTAATTTCAAAATAAAAGCGAACTGCAATTCCCAAAAACCGGAAAAGATTTCACCTCCCCACCTTAAAGGGGGTTTCTCGCTACAAAAAAGCTTTCAAATTTAAACCAAAAAAAGACATTTTCCCAAACTATATTGCTTTGTTTCCTCTTTTTCCCCCAAGGAATACAGTGAATTTAAGACCTCCCTGGCTAAATTTTAGTTCCCTCGTAAACACCTGTAAACAATTTTTTCCCCCCCGCGTTTTTCAATTTAGAAACAGGGTGGAGGATTGTCATCACACAGGGTTTTGCAGAAAATGTCCCCGTTGGCTTTTAGATAAAAAAGCCTTGTTTTTATGTAAAATAACAAACTGTAATTAGGGGGCTTTTGTTTTGGGGGATCAGAAAAGTCCCCTTTTTACAAGTTTTGGGGGAAGTAATCTGATCAATTTTTGAAACTGGAAAGCACAAACCAAGCACAGGCTGTACAAGCATGGACTTTTCAAAAAGGGTCCCCGTCTGAACCCCGGAAAGTGGCAAGTTTTTTCATTAAAAAGCATTCTCGAAAACCGAAGGGAGCAATCCTTTAACTTTGTTTCTGCGCGTTTAAAAGCAAAAAAAAACGCCCAAGACCGCCCCTGTGAACTCCCCCCTTGGTGGGAAAAAATATACCTCCCATGTGCTTCCCATACAAACACAAGACATTTTAAAGGGGGGTTCACTATTTGATTTATCTCACCTCAGTCCGTTTTCTTTTTTTCACTTTTTTTCGGGGCTGCTTATGGCTTCCCCTGGCTGAGTAGAAGCCAGGGCTGTGCATAGCAACCAGTTTGGAAAGCCATCATGAAGGGTTGAACAGGGCTGACTATAGTGACCTGAGGGCTGATGCGCCCATACAAGGGGGATTCTCAGAATAGTAGGAATGTTAATGGACATATTTGCAAAGGATTGTTTTTGAAAGATCTTTACATAAAAAGAGCAAAATCCTTGTGGGACCCCCCTTTTTTTTAAACTTTTTCCCTTTGGATTACCCACAAAAAGTCAAACTAAAGTGTCAGATTAACAACTTTCGTTGTAGGTGCCACATAAGTAGCATTAATTCCATTGTTATTGCAACTTGCTGGCATCAACATGAAGCCCACACCTATCTGTTCCCTGATAATTAATACATCTGGTTCGTGAAGTCTCCTGAAAAAATCTGTTGTGTTGACTAGAAGGCGATATACTCATAGGCAACATCTACACAAAAGTGATTTACTGTAGGATTTTTAAGAAGATTCAGTATTTAGAATCTGCAGAAATCCGACTATAAATCATCCCCACAGACCTCCATAGAAAATGCAAGTTATAGTTTACACCGTTCAGATTTTCTGATGCCGGATTCCAAATTCAAAAATCGGGTCAAAAATTTAGAACATCTTCTATAATCAAGTGAAATACGGCAGATTAATGCACTGTTCAATTTTATGGGACGTCCGAAAACTGTGGCAAAAAAAGGGACAAAATCCGGCACAGAAAACAAAGACAGAGTGTAAAATACCAGTCGGATTCTTATCAGAATCTGTATTTTATCCTCGCAATGTGGACGTGTTCTTACAGGGTACAAATACCGTGAAACAGGGCCTTAATTATAACCGCCATGCTGTATGGGCCCCAAAATTAGTGCCATAGAGCTGCATAAACCACACTATACAGCGCTGTCACCAACGTACAATACAATAGTACTAGATTGCATAAAACCTAAGAAGCACTGCTCTATAAGAGTAAATATGGGCATATGGTGCTTAAATAATACCAAATATACTGGGCCTCCTTTATCAGAACAGGCTAGCAGTGAGGTGTAATTGTGGGGCAAACAGCACGCCCCGCAATTACGGCGGGTGTTTGGGAGTTGCACTAATATGCACGTACTCCCGCGGCGCGGGGATGGGGGGGGGGGGTGGACGCCAGCCCCATTGACAGTCATTACTCGCGGCACGTATTCGCTGCAAGTAATTTTATGTCACTTTTCCCCCTGGTACAATACGTTGGATTGTAGAGCGGAGAAGGTGGGGGTAACCCTAGTTCTCTATGAGATTTTTGGTTTGCTGTAATTTTGGGCCACATCTGTCGTATTAGAGCCAATAGTGGGAAAAGTGGGCCGAAAATTACCCGTGTGAACTTGGGGGTTGACTTTGTTCCCCTAGCAACCCGAGACTATAGCAACCAATCAGGTCAACTTTTATTCCCAAAACTGTCTGAAAAAAGGAAAGCTGAGCTCTGATTGGTTGCTACGGGCAACAAAGAAAGTCCTAGACAGTTTTCATACATAAGGCCCAATGTGTCCAAAAAAAGTAATCTAAAAGGCCGTGTTCACAGGTTATTCACGGCGGATTTTGTACCCTATTGAGCGCACAAATCCCCCTGAATTTTGGGGGGCGGGGGGGGGGCCCGGAGTGCGGCGGGGGGCGCCGCTTCCGGCCCCATAGGGCAATGCATTGTTTACGGGCGTCGGCCGTAAATAATGTGCATGTCACTTTCTCCCCGTGCAACCGACGGATTTCGAGCGGGAGAGGAGCGATCGGATCCACTGTTCTCAATGAGAGCAGTGCGATTTACGCTGGTTAATGACATCGACGGGATTGGCGCCGTATTGAATGGCCAAATCCGGCGCAGGAATACCGGCGTCCAAATCCTCGGAAAATAAGCGTGTGAATTAGGGGGCCTAACAGTTGCATACTGCTCTGAATTGACCGTGACCTGCATATGGCTATAGAGCCCAGCACAGATCACACCTCTAGGCCCGACCATAGACCTTCAGAACGAGAGCCATTCTTAACAATAACAGGACACACACAAATGTGCTGACTACTTTAGCAATTAAACTCTTAGGCCTCGTTCACACGGCTTATTTCAGAATGTATTTATGGTCGGATTTCCGATCATCGTAAATCCGTTCCGTAATCAGTCTGAAATAAGTTGCAGGCAATTTAATATTGCTTTTAATGGGAAATAAGTGTCGTCGTTCAGACGCAATATGGCCGGAAAAACAATGTGCATGTCAATTATTGGGCCTAATTTCGCAACGGATTCACCCCATATAATGAAAAGGGATTGTAAATCCGTCGCAAAATACGTGCCACACTAAGTGACACTTATTTGCAACTGATTTTCAACAATTTCGGAACGTATTTACGATCGGAAATCCAACGTAAATATGTTCTGAAATAAGCCGTGTGAACATCGCCTTAGAGCTTGTCTTCCCGGCACCGATTCTTGTCAGTTTTTAAGATGGTTTGCCGTTTTACAAACTGTTTGAAAACTGACAAGCAATGCTCCCCCCATAGACTTCTATGGAAAATCCATGCAGCAGTCCCCGCTTCACGGATTTTCCGCCGGACGCTTTTTTTACACCGCTGATGCTCCCAAAAACTTAGAACACGTTCATTCTTCTGCACGGTTTTCAGACGGAACATGAACATGTGGGTGCGAAGGCCGACGTTTTGGATCCACAAACCCGGAAAAAAAGCGGGCCCCCCCTTTCAAAGACCAAAAAAAAAACCCAAAAAACCCGGGCGGCTTTAGCGACCGGTATTTTTGGGGTTTTTCCATGTAAACGGGAAAAATTGGGGTTAATTCCACGGCATCTATGTGGGGCGTATTTTGGGGTGTAATTGTGCTGCAATGGCCCAAAAAACCATTTATAATAAAAAAAAATTTGGGGGTCCTCTAACTCATGAAAAAAATTTTTTTTATTATCCTTCAAAAAATGGGGGTGAATTTTGGGTTTTCCCGGGCGGGCACCAAAATATAGGTAATATTTTTCCTAAGGTTTTGGGGAGTAATTCCCCAAAATCTTAAAATACCTGGGTGGCATCAAAAAGGGGTTTTAAAATTTTTGGGGGATTTCAAATGTATAACAGTGGATACTTACTAAAACCCAATCCCCCTTTTTCTTAAAGTTCCCAGTAGGGGAAAATAAATTTGCCCTTTTTATTAACCTTGCAAATTTCCCAAAAATGTTATATTTTCCCAAATTTTATGTACAGCTTTTCAAAGTGCAATTTTGTTGGGTTTCACAAAATTTTTAGTTTAAAATCGTATTAGAAGGGGAAAACTTTCAGAGCCCGCAGTTCATGCTGGAAAAAAGGCCCAAACATTGGAAGGGGTCTAAAAATTTCCCTACTGGGACAATAGCGAAATTTCCCGGTTTACAGCTATAGAAAAGGTATTGAGACCCCCTTTAGAGGGGGGATTTAACAGAGAAAATAATGATCTGTGAATCCCCAAATGGATCTTTCATTTGGCAAACCCCCCCGGGCCCCCCCCTAATTGGGGTTAAGGGGTTGTCTCACTCAAGCATTGTGCTTTTTTTGTTAAAAATTTTTGCAAAAACAAGCCACTTTGCAAAATGTGGAAATTAACAAATGCCCTACCCCATTTTCCCAGAATCCCCCCTTGTATGGCTGCAAAAGCCTTAGGTCCCTATAGTTCAGCCTGTTTGATCCTTTTCCCGATGGCTGCCAGCCTGGGTTTTCTAAAAGTACAGGGCTGGCCTTCTAATGCAGCTAGTAAAAAGCCCCGTAAACACACCCCTTAATTCAAAGTGAAAACCAAGAAAACGGGTGGGTAAGTTTAATCAGTTGAGCTGAGGGCAAACCCCCCTTTTAAAAATCGACAGGAATTTTTCTGTAAACCCAATAGGGGGAAGCTTTTTTCTTTAAATTTAAAGATGTAATATTTGTTACTATTTTATTTTTATTATTGTTTTGATTATTTTTTTTAACATCTGGGGTTTTTTTGTATTGTAACACCTAGTGATACTTGTTTGATTCCTAATTTTTGAAAGGGGCTTGGTACTGGAAATTTTTATAAGTACCCCCTGGGGTTTCCTTTTACTTTGGGTTTGCTTTAAAACAGGGTTTTTTGGGTTTTTTTGGGTGTGTTTTTTTTTGCAGAAGTTTATATTTATTAAAATTTATGGGGCCTTAAATGCACAAAAACGGCCCTCTGAAAAAAAGCGTTGGTTTTTTAAAAGCACGGGAAAAAAGCGCTGCTGTGAAAGGGACCCCTTTTTTCCCGGGTAGTTAATTGTTTCTGTGGGCCTTTCCGGGGTAAGGGTTTTATGTCGAAAAGGCAGAGCAGCTCAAGTTTTTGCAATTATTTCCATAGTCCCTGGGCCCGTTCCTGTTTTTAAAATGACTCAAGTCAAGTTTTATTGTGCAAGCCAGCGCTCATTCTACTTCTCTACGATGCTGGATACAAACTCATTTTTTTTGACTGTCCTGCAACAGAAGGGGGTTTTCTAATTCCCCTGGATCGGATTAGCCCCCGGGGGTGGGACTACCCGGTACATGGGGGAGCTGAATTTATTTCTTTTTGAAAACGCCCGGAAGGATGGGTCCAACAAATTCGGTTGTTATAGCTCCCCATTGATTACTATGATTACCTGCTATCTTCCCCGACGCGTATTATGTGTCGGGAGAAAGAAGTCAATGGGAGCCAGCCAGAGCCGTAACTTGAAGCTCCTAGGATCCAATGCAAAAAGTGAAATTGGGCCCCCCCCGGGTTTGGGATGTGTTTTTTACAATATTTGGGGTTTCCGGTGTGGCAGGAGGGGCCTTTTTTGCCCCCTTAAAAAATGCAGAGCCTGGGTTTGACTGTAAAATCTGCAAAAACCTTGGAGCCGCACAAGCTTTTGAAGTAAAACCCCCTGGGGCAGTGCATACTTCTAAAAAACCCGGGGTACGTCAAGGGGGTGAACCCCACCCTTAGGGAAGTTTTTCCCGGGTGATTTAACATGATCTGGTGTCCCCTGTTTTTATCAGCGACCCCAAACCCCCCCTAGGAAAAATCAAATATTGTCGATCACCCAACGTTTTAGTTTATTTTCCTCAATGCGAAATTTTACATGTCAATTTTCTGAAAGGGAGGGTTCCGGGGCTGAAAACTCACCCCACATTAAAGAATTTTAAAAAGGGGTGGAAATCTGCCCCTGAAAAAATTTAGCATCAAAAACCTCGTCTGAAAATCCCCTTTTTCAGGCCCAGAATTTTAGTGGGGTTTTAACCTCAAAATCATCCCCGTGAAGAACCCTTTTTATTATTTCTTTGGGCCAAACAAAATTCAAGAGCTTTCTTGTGGCCAATCACAGTGCAGTTTATTAGACTGATGCCATCTTTTTCTAAGATCACACAACCCCTACAACTGTTGTGAACTGTGTTTGGCAGCGTTGGGACATTTTTTTTAGCCCCTGGTTTATAAAAAAAAATCTCCCGGCTACCCGTAACTGTAATTTTAAAATTTTATGAAGGGGGGCATGAAACGAACGGTGTTTATGCTGATGGCCATATTTAAAGGGGTTTTACCACAATCTAATTTCATACCTCCTGCATCCAGCTCTTCAGCTCTGGGTGCTCAGAAGGGAGCGTGTGTGATTTGTTTGAATTGCATATTATGTGACCCAGCAGGATGACATCACCAGGCCTTTCCTCTCTCTAGTCAAAAAAGGGCTGTTTATGTATAGAGCTGTGAGTAGCTACAATATAGCTCACAGGTAAAGTTTTTGCCTCACAGCACAAGGGTCCTAGGTTCAAATCCCTGCAGGAACCAAACCTGTGATTTTTTTTCTCTTTATCAATGTACAGACCTTATTGAGGTTTCTTTTTTTATTTGCACTGTTTGACTAATTACTGAGGAGCACAGAGGACAGGAGTAGAATGACAGCACCTGAGGTTTGAACACTTTCTGCCTGAGAGGAGAGGTGATGTCTAAGCATGTCTGACCAGGACTGAGGAGCTCTCAGCCCTGGTCGTATCCCCTGAAGATAAGGTGTAAACAATGGATCACTAAAGGAGCAGCTATAACAAAAATGGTGCAGGATATTTAATAATTCACACGTCAATTTTACTTCGTGGCAAAACCCCTTTAAGCTCCATCCTCGACACTTTTCTGACAGTTATGACAGTTGTCAGGGAAAACAGAAGTGTGGCCTCCAGAGTCTTATGAAAGGAAGGGGAAGAATTTAATAAATCTGGTTCATAGAAAAAGGAGGGCCGTTGCTTATAGCAACCAGATTTCTTGGAGGATTGACCTGATTAGTTGCCACTGCCCCATTAACGTTACGTTTCTTCCCACCTTTCATGGTATCCTTTGGTCGACCATACTTTTGTGTCTGATGCATAAACCATACAAGTTTGGTAAATAGTGGCAATAATACATTGTATTGTGACAATAATACATTGTCCAATTTGGACTACGTTTGTCCTACAGATTTCTATGGCTATCATGGAACCGTTGTAGTGTTCGTTCAAATACATTTTTCACAGTATTCAGACGGATACCACAAATGGAGGCCAGAAACATGATGTGAATCCGGACTTACACTTATTCATAAAGAAAGTGTGACTACACACTACACCAAGTGCAAACTAGTAACTGCCTGCACACAACTGGTTTTATATGTCCTGGTCTTATTTCCTTAAACACTTGCAACCTTTTTTTTCTAGTAAAGAGATGGTTGTTGCCATGTGCCCATAGCTTACTGTTCCCTGACAATTGTTAGTGAAGTTACAGTCTGTAGAACTCAAGCAGTCATAAAATCTCCATCATAAACCAAAGGCTTTCCAGCTGTTGCAAAACTAAAACCACCAACATCCCTTTAAGGGATGTTCACACTTTGGATATTGATGCATCAAATCCGTGTCAAAAATTCGGTTGAATTGGGCTCTTATTGATTCCAAAGGGAGACCTTTGACAAAGTTCACACAGAGAGCTATGGCGCAGGTATTGGCCGCTTCAGATTTGAATTCTGCAATGTGAGGAAAAAAAAAGAAAAAATTAAGTGACGCTTTACTTCTTTGATGTAGAATCCAATCAGTGTGTGGGGCCACGGAGACACGGATTAGCCTCACTGAAATGGAGCTGATCCACAGCCACCATGAAGTGAATATTAGTGGCAGAAATCAGAGGGCATCACCTTGGATTTTTGCCATGGATTCTGCAGTGGGGTTTTCAGCATGAAGCTGAGGAGCCAGGCCTGTTATTTTCGGTCCTGTCCTAGGAATAAAAATCTAATAAAATGGCGGTGCCAGACAGACCCCATTGACCATGATGGGGTCCCTCAGGTTACAGCCATGGTGTCCGTCATTTTAATGCAAAAAAAAGGTCATTTTTTGTCAGAATCTGCAACAAAAGTTCCTAACAGAACCTCTTCTGAATATATGGATCTAATCTCAGACATTGGTTACACGTGTTTAAAGGGATGCTCTAGCAAAAACATGTTACATCGATGCTGTGACCCCTATTGATCACTAGAGCAAAGCACCCTGACCTCCTCCATTCCCATGTTTACAGCTAAGAGGGATTTTAATGGTGGTCAAGCATGCCCGCTGCTACTCCAGAAAACTCAGTGGGTTGATGGAAGCTTAGCGGTGCACAGACAATACCTGATTTTACAGAGGTGTCAAACTGCGGCCCTCCAGCTGTTGGGAAACTACAACTCCCATCATGCCGACTGTTATAGATCATACAAATTCATGATGGGAGTTGTAGTTTCCCAACAGCTGGAGGGTCGCAGTTTAACACCCGTGCGTAGCACCAGATGATCTGTGGCTTCACAAATTTAATCAGGTCAACTACAATTTCCCGTATTCCCTGCTAAATTATGTGACTCATGACACAACCATCATAGCCTAGGGCTATGCAACCAGTGGCACCTAACTTTATGCGATTTGTCTTATTGGGGTCTATGGAAGTTTTTATTGCTGGCAACTAAAAAAATCAAAATGGCCATTGAATTCACCAGCATTTAATCCACCTATTGTCAGCAGCTTGTGGCTCTCACATTGCACCCTGCAGCTTACACCTGCTTATAAGTGATCAGAGGAGCAGGAGAGACAGACAAAAGTCAAGGCAAATCACCACCTCCCGCTGACGGAGATTAACCCTTTGTAGTACACGTAACAGCTAAAAGCCCTAGAGGGTTAAGGCTCAGGGCTAGGATCAGGCTAAGCCAATGGATATAGTACAGAACCAGAACACTGCCCCTACCAGCAGGAGAGACACCTTCTACTCCAGATTAACCCTCCTACACAACCCCAAAACAACCTGTAAAACCAATTCCGGATGCAAAGGAATTGACAGTTCTACCCCACCATCATCTATTCAATGGGGGCATCAGAACTTCTTGATGAACACTTGCTCCAGGAGAGCAGGGGCGGGTTGGGACACAAAGTGGAGAACTAAGGTGGAGTTTCTGAAGATAACAGCAATGTTTACTTTCCTGTTAATATGTAAGGAAAAAATAAAAGACATCTCTCATACATAATACACGAGAAGGCGTTTTACTCATGCAACCTGCAAACCAGAGAAGATATAGCAGAGCCGAATGTGTCATACTCTGAGCAGTGATTGTTAGTGATGACGTTCATGCCCTAGATTAAACTGCAGTCCCATGGAAAAATCACATACTGTGATGAATGACTACTTCAGCTCTGCTACATCTGTACAACTATGTAGAAAAGTAATGTAACAAGCTTTGACAGCGTAAGAATAGTTTGTAAAATGTGCGCAATGATTGCATGTGTCAGTGCTGGTCTGAAAAGCTTGCAATCTAATCAGGATTTCTAACACAGATTGGTTTAATGAATGCAGAAAAGTGTTGTAGGCATGACACTCACCCACTCCACACTTCTCCCTCTTAGTGGGTATCCAACGGGCCATATTACATTGGTGTCTTCAAGGAGGAAAGTTGGCACCACTGAAGTTAACGTGCTGGGCTCCTGCCCTCCCCTTGCTGCTCACTGTACTCCACCATGTTCTGTGACTCACAGGGAGGGTGCTGGGGTAGGAGGTGGTGTGCAGAGGGGGGAGGGGTGGGTTTTCTGGTGCCCGAGATGGAGTAGGAGGTGGTGCAGCAGAGAGGATAGGAGTGGTTAGGGGTAGAGCAGGGATGGGGTAGGAGTGGTTGCACTAAGGGGCATGAGTAGATTATTGTGAAAGCAGCTGCAGAAGTGATAAATGTGGATAAGAAGGAGGGAAAGGTTGGATAATTTAGGAAAGTTTGTAAGGGAAGGGGTGATGAAACAGGAGAGCGGGTTTGGTGCAGGGAAGCAGGTTACCTGGCAGGCAGTGCTGCTGGATTAGTGTTGAAGCCCTGGCTGGGCTGGAGCAGTAGGGCTCTGGATCTGGTCAGTAATCTCTGATCCTGGCCACATTGCCTGAGGCTGCTCCCCCCCACGGGGCTGCCTTGCCCCTGGATCTTTTTAAAATGTTAACAGGGAGGAGAAAAGCAGAGCTTTGCGGGGTTTTTCCCACCCGGCGGTTCCCGCGCCCGGCCCTCTAGTGGCGCAGTGGCCAGCTGTCAATATTATGTTTGATGATGTATGCAGTTCTGTTTCAGAAATTGTTACTATGTTCTTTCTCTTGATTTTATGCCCTCATCTGGCTTTTGTTATGGGGAATTGCTGCGCCTTTCACTTTAAACACAAAAAAACATTTTCTCTTTATTTTTTGTGCTTTTTTCTATTTTGGACCTTTAGGGAAGATTTAATGAAAAAATTTCTCACTTCATCCTTGGGAAGTGGGAAGAAATTTTTTTTCAGGGCTGTGCTAATATTAGGTCCATTAGTTCAGAAGAACATATTCCTTTGCTTGAGGTTCAATATGCTATGTGCTAAGAGCCGTCTTAAAAAAAAATTAGGGGAAAAACCGGGGCCGAGCACTGAAAGGGGCCCCTGAAAAAACTTGACCTAACACTAGGCCATCCCTTTTAGAAAAAAATAAAAGGCCATTAATATTATAACCCCCACTTTGTCGGGGGCACCGCCACCCTAAGCCTTCAAGATTTAATTGGAAAGGGCAGGGACCCTTTGGGGCCCCCTTCTCCACCAGGGTTTTTTAAACGTTTGCACACCCTAAAAAACAAACAAACATTTAAAATAAGCAAACCAACCCCAAGGGATCCGGGGTTTAGGGTTTCCCTTGAAATTAAAGGGACTTTCCCATTTTCACCTGGAGCCCCCATACTGGTGGGACCCCCGAGCAACTGCTTAGTGTGCCCAATGGAAAAAAACAGCCCTGTATGTGCTTCAGTAATACAGATTCAATAGGTGGTCAATACCTGTGCCATAGCCCTCTGTGTGAACTTTGTCAAAGGTCTCCAAATAGGAGCCCAATTCAATTGGTTTTTGGGGACAGGATTTGATCTCAAATGTGTGAATCCAAAAAGGGGATTTTGGGGGTTTTTTTTGCAAAAGGGGGAAAGGTTGGTTTAGATGGGATTATGCCCGTTTGGTTCTAAGATTTAAACCAATAACAATTGTCGGGGAACAGTAAGCTATGGGCACATGGCATGCCTTTAGAATGGAGTCTGGTTTTAGCATTTGCTACATTTTTCCTGGGATTTTCTGCAGTAAAGGAGACATCAAATGAAGAAAATGCACAAAAAACATGCTTGCAACTGAGTATTTTTCCTGTGAAATAAGCACTTAGTTTATTGCAAAAAAAGCAGTGTGAACATAGCCTTAGGCTGCTTCCTTATGAAGTTTTGCTGCTGTGTTTTTCTCACCACTGGGACCAGATGTGACATACAGTAGTTGTAAAAAATGTTGAAGTCTCATTTAGACAGCAGCATTATAGCATTCTATAGCAAGCTTCCAGTGGTGATTTCGTCTACCCGTACTCAAAGGGTTGTCCACGGCTTTAATTGCGGCGCCGCAATTACGCCGGGTGTTTGGGAGTCGTGCTGATCCTCGCGTATTCCGTGGGCGGGGGGGGGGCGCCCCGCCCCCTTAGATTTCATTACATGTATTTATCCCCCGGGGGGTTTTTCAATTGTTGTATTTACCCCCCGGGGAAAAGGGGGGCGTAACCCATGTTCTCTATGAGGAAAACACTAGGAAAACAGCAGAAATTTTATATGCCAAAAAAACTATTTTTTTTGGGGTTTTTTATTTTTTTTTATCCCCTTTTTTTTAAAAACCCCCTTTTTAAAAGGGGTTTTGGGGGGTTTTGGGGGGTTTTTGAGAGGATTTCACCCATACAAATTTTTTTGCCAGGGCAAAAACCACGATAAAACGTGCCCTTTAAAAACCCCTTTTAAGAATTGAATGAAATTTTTTCCAAAGAACGCTTAAAAACCCCATTGTGTGTAAACTACAAAGAGGTTTTACATTGAACAATTAAATGAACTGGGGGGTTTTGGGGGCGAAAACCATGTCAAAAAAAGCCGTGTGAACATGCCCTTGTTCAGTAGTAAAAATATTTTTTTTTTTATCTCACGCAGCCTTTACATTTTTTTAAAATTTTTTGTAAATTAAGTAATTCCGAGTATAAACCGAGGACCTACTTTGCCCCAAAAACGGGAAAACTTTTGACTTGGTTTTGTAGGTAGAAAAAAGCAGCGGCTACGGTAAATTTTAAAAAAAAAAAATGGATACCAATAAAATTTAATAGCAGTTTAAAGTCCCCCCCTAGGCAAATTATAGTCAGTATATGGGCCCTTTTGCAGGTTGGCAGGGAATGTCCCCAAAAAGGACGTAAGGCCCCCTAGGATGTAAAGGCAGTTATATGTCCCCCAAAAGCAGATTTTGGGGTATAGGCCCCATTGGCAGGTTTTAAGGGGGCAAGGGGGTGGGGGGGGGGGGGGGGGGGGCGTAGGCAGGTATAGGGCAGGTATGGCAGTGTCGGTAGGGGGTTAGGAGTTAGGGAGGTTAGGGGAGGTATAGGGCGGCTGTAGGCAGGGGTTTGCCCGCTGTGGCAGGTAAGGCGGCTGTAGGCGGTTTCCGTAGGAGGTATAGGGGGGGGGTATAGGGGCCCAGGTATAGGCAGCTGTAGGGAGGTATAGGAAATTTAAAAAAAATAAAAAAAAAACCCCCTTCCGACTCCCGCGCTCCGCCTCCCCGCTGCTTGGCCTCCGCGGCAAAATCGGTTTTCGGCACAGGCGGGTGAGTATCAGGCCGGGCCCCGGGTGATGAACACGCTGCCTGTGCCGGAAAATCCCGGGGCCGCGAGTTGCGGCGCCCGGAGGCCCCTGCGGGGCAGGAGCGGCCCCCTTTGTGCCCCGCGTGGTATCCCTTCACTTTTATGCGCTCCCGGGGGGGTCGCATTTGGTGAAGGGATCGGGGACAGTTTGCCGGACCCCGCACCCGGACACGTGCGCTTTAGTCGGCCTTCAGTTTTATGCGTCCTGGGAAACGCATAAATTTAAACGTCCTGTCGCACGGGCCACGACGGGGAAGTGACTCGAGAAAGGAGGGGGGATTTTTGCACTTTTTTTGCTGAAAAAAATCGGTTTCTCGAGGTATACGGTTTTTTACAATGTAAAGTGTCGGTTTCGGCCTGTTCACACGGCTTTTTTGGGCAGTTTTCGCCCCTAATTCACGCCTATGAGGAATTACGGGTTAAAATACGGGGCCCCGTCTTACGGTAATTCCACAGTTTCATAGAGAATAGGATTTGTCCCTCTCCCGTCGGAGAATCGCGGCGGGGAGAGAAATGACATGGGAATTACTAGGGTGGGTTTCGAAGTGTCATTCTTTATTGTTGTCCCATGAAGTTTAATAAAATTTTAAAAAAAGGGGATGTACTTGGGGAGATACTGTATATAAATTTTTTTTTATGAATATCTTTTTAAAATTTTAAAAGAAAATTTTATTATTATATATATATATATTTTATATATATATTATCCCCCCTTTCCTTCTCTAGTCAAAGAAAGGTTGTTTATGTAAAGATTGCGAGTAGCTGAGAGAAAAATGTAAAAATGGGCGGCGGTAACGGCTGTGTGCTGAGGGCGAACGCGGTACCCAGGTGGGGATCCACTGTGATCCCAAGGCGGATGGGAGGGACCCCACGCCAGGGATGGAGTCAAGGGGCCCCCGGTCTTCACCGGACCCGCCGCAAAGCAGGACGGACTTTGTGGGGGGAAACCCCAGGTCGCACCCCGGGCGTTGGGGCTGTTTTTTTAGGTCATCTGCCCTAGGCACAAAAACCCGAATATGCCCCATTAACAATTTGCATTACATCCCTTTCCATCTCCCACACCCTTTACAAAAGCCACCCCCCATACAACCATATAATGCTCTAGAAGAAAGCTAATTGAAGGGTTTTGCCGTCACCCGTTTTCCCGGGGGTTTGGGAAAACCCTATTCGCTTTCCAGGAGTTTGGGAGATGCCGCTAAACTGAGCTGCACCAAAAAACCATTAGATTTAAACCAATTTTTTCCTTTCTCAATACCATAGAGGGTAGATGCAAGTGGCACAGGCTTGTAATGTATATTACCCCCATCAATGACCATTAGTGGTTGACACAGTGTACACGGATCTCACACTGATATTACCTCCTACAGTGACTAATTAGTGGTAGCCCACCGTGTACACGGGGCTCTGCGATGTATTTTTACCCCCATACAGTGACCCTTTTGTGGTAGCACCAGTGTACACAGGCTGTAGCGATATTACCTCCATACAGTGCCCATATAGTGGTAATATCAGTGTAACAGGCCCTGAGACTGTATTTTACCCCCATACATGCCATTAGTGGTAGAAACGTGTACAAGGCTCTGCTGACTATAATAAATTTAAATGCAGTAACATCTAGGGTCACCAGAGCGTCTCTGTGATGGAATTGTTTTTCCCTTTTTTTTCCACCCCTGTCCGACCGCCATGGGCTTTTCGGGCCCATAACCCTTTCTCGCAAATTTTTACCACACAAAATTTAAAATAAAAATTTCCCCAGAAAACTCTTTTTTTGGCTCCCTTTAACTAACTAAAATGGCGGATAGGTGGGGAAGTTTGGTGATGGTTTAGTTAGTAGGGGTGATCGGTGGAGGTGGGGGTTTTGGGGTGATAGTGGGAGAGGGGGCAAAAGGGTAATCATTGGGGGGTGGTAGGGAGTTTAAGGGAAGAGAGGAGGTATCCCCTTTAGGATTGTGCTGGGCTTGGTCGTACCTTTAGAATCTATTGTGCAGCTTAAACTTCCCCTCTTGCCCCCGAAAATCGCCGGGGCAAGATCTCAGGGGGTAAAAGGGGGTGGAGTTTAGTACTGTCATTTTTTGTAGTGTTTTTATTTTCATACAGGTTTCACTTTGGCCTTCACTGCACTACGTCCTACCAGCGTTTGATCCATTTCATTAATAAAATGGTCAAAGAGGGCTGTTGTCGGGGAGTGTTTATTTAAATAAAAGTTTTTTGGTCTATTTTGAATCTGTTCTTTTTCCCATTTAATCCCATTGTTAGTAATAGAGGCATCTTATAGACGCCTCTCTGTTATTAACTCTCTGGCTTGGTGTCAGCCTGTGTTGGCATTTGTCACCCCAAGGCTGACACTAACCTACTGTTACTATTACCCCAGTTTCTAACACACCAGGGGCAGAGGCGTAACTTCAAGCTCTTGGGCCCTAGTGCAAAAAGTGAAATTGGGCCCCCCAGCTACCATGCGCCATTTATAATAGTGGTGTTTTCTTATGTGGCTGGAAGGCTCTTGGGCCCCCTCAGGATCCAGGGCTCGGTAGCGACTGCTACTGCTGCACCCCCTATAGCTATGCCCCTGACCAGGGGTACGTGGAAGAGCTGGGTAACCATCAGAATTGGACCCTCTGATGTAATGTTTCGCCTCTGGGCGAATTGCAGGCTGGTATTTCTAGGGTACTGATTATATCAAGCTGAAGCTGAAGCTGAAGCTGTGAGCAGTGGAGGAACTACCGCCGAAGCAGGCATAGTACCGGCTACAGGGCACGCACTCCCTGGGGGCCCGACCAGCAGGAAACAGAAACTTGATTTTTACTGCCGGCCGGGCCCTGTCATAACATACGTAGAGTCAGGGGCATAGCTACAGGGGGTGCAGAGGTAGCAGTCGCTACCGGGCCCTGCAACCTGAGGGGACCCAAAAGCCCTTCTGCCACATAAGAAAACATCAGTATTTTAAATGGGGCATGGCAACTGGGGGGCCCCATTTCACTTTTTGTGGCAGAGCTTGAAGTTACGCCTCTGCGTAAAGTCACTAGGGGGCAGCCCGGTCACCTCACAAAAAAGTATTTTAAAAGAGCTGCTCCCCCCAGCAGCCTCCTCCCCTCTGCTCTGTGCTCCGTGCGGGTCCTTTCCTCCTCTGTGCTGCGTGCAGGCACCCTCCTCCCCTCTCCTCTGTACTGTGTGCAGGCCCCCTTGGTGTCTCTGCACAGGCACAGTCGGGACGGGACAATGGAGGAGGGGTGTCTGCACTGCCGGCTGAGAGCAGGAAGCTGCTGCCACGTGTCCTTTCCTTAACCACCCTATGTCTTCCTGAGACGTCTGGACTGAATAAGACAGCTGCATTGCGTACAGGTAAGTATGTGTGTATGTGACTGTATATATGTGTGTCTGTAGTGTGTATGGATGTGACTGGATATATGTGTGTCTGCAGTGTGTATGGATGTGACTGTATATATATGTGTCTGTAGTGTGTATATGAATATATATCTGTGTATGTAGATGTGTGATGTTTGTATGTATGTATTATCTACATAAGTGACCAGTACTCCGTGTAGGGTAGAGGGTGATGCTCCCACAGCAAAAAAAAAGAAAAAATCTATGTAAACAATCAAAGAACCACAGTCTAATAATATCAGAAATATCAGTACGTGTGCGGGATGTGACCGGAGTGTGAGCCGCTGGCATGTAAGGGGATGTGCCCGGCATGTGACCCGCTGGCATTGTAAGGGATGTGACCGGTGTGTGAGCGGCTGGTGTGTGCGGGATGTGACCGGCGTGTGAGCGGCTGGCATGAAAAGGGATGTGACCGGGTGTGGGAGCGGCTGGCATGTACGGGATGTGACCGGCTTTTGAGTGGATGGGATGTTAGTGATTTGTCCGGGTTGTGAGTGGCTGGCATGTAAGGGATGTGACTGGCGTGTGAGCGGCTGGCATGTAAGGGATGTGACCGGCGTGTGAGTGGCTGGCATGTAAGGGATGTGACCGGCATGTGAGCGGCTGGCATGTAAGGGATGTGACCGGCGTGTGAGTGGCTGGTGTGTGCGGGATGTGACCGGCGTGTGAGTGGCATATACGGGATGTGTCTGGTGTACACTATTTTTTCTGTCATTCTTGATGGAAAAAATGATAAGTTAATTTTTTTTTTTTTTTTTGCGGATGGTGGTGGGGGGCCCCATTGTAAAGTTTACTATGGGGCCCTGCCATTTCTAGTTACGCCCCTGGCTGTGAGATTTAACTTGGCTAGTTGTGGAAAATGGGGGGCACCCTACATACAGTGGCTGCCTATTATTAGATTCTCAATAAAAAAATAAAAAAAGCGACGTAGAGTCCCCCCCATTTTCCATAATCAGCAAAGGTAAAACCGACAGATGCAGCCTGGTACTATCAGAATGGGAAGAACCATCGATACTGTTCCCTTCCCATTCTAAAAATACCAGCCTGCAGCCACCCCAGAGGTAGACCATCACCTTAGAGGGTCTGCTTCTGATGGTTATCCAGCTCTTCCCGGTACTGGGGTAGTAGTGACAGGGGGTTAGTGGCAGCCTTGAGGTGACAAAAACCACTGCTGGCTGACACCAAGCCCGAGCGATAGTAATGAAGAGGCGTCTGTCAGACACCTCCATTACTATCACTGGGATTGAATGGAGAAAACAAACAGATACAAAATGCACAAAAAACTTTTATTGAAATAAACACTCCGACAACAGCTCTCTTTATCCATTTTATTAATTAAATGGATCCAGTGCTAGTCCGTCGTAGTCCAACAAGGAAGCCTGTAAAAAAACCACTACTAAAAACATGACAGCATGAAACTTTATCCCCTACACCTTCTGAAGATCATGAGTGAGGCTGATCTGCAGAAGGTGCAGGGGACAGAGTTCAGACCGCACAATATAATCCAGGGGGGTTATGGCCACAACTGCAGCACAATCTCTGGGCGGTTTCCAACCCCTCAGGACTGTGCTTATAAGCTGTGGCCTCTACTCAGTCTCCAACCCCAACTTTGCAACTGCATACCTCCCAACTTTTAAAGATTGCAAAGAGGGACACACCAGGACACGCGTCTAACCACGCCCAAACAAATATATGCCAACTTTTTAGACAGCCAAAAAGGGACACATTTTAGGATTACATTGTGTTCAATGATGAAATATTAAGTTAGTTATTGTCTAATATACAGCCAGGAAGCAATGAGATACTTTTTAAACCAAGATAATCAGTTTATTGATGAAAATCTATTTCCCAGATGAAAAAGAGGGACATTTATAGAGCTAAGAGGGACAGAGGGACAAGGGTTAAAAATAGGGACTGCTCCCTCGCAAAATAGGACACCTGGGATAAGCTCATGCACACCTGTGTGCAATTTCTGTGGCCTAGCACCAACACAATGTAACAACCTCCACCAATCTGGGTGAGGAGTGCTTCAGCAGGGTTAAAGTGGGTTTGAGGGTTTATGGAATACTGCGTTGGCAGGTGTACATATTGTGAAGGAGCGCTAGGACCTGACACAGCACAATCTTTATGCGTTGGGGGGGGGGGGGGGGGGAGGGGGGGCGGGGTGCTCGGAGAAGAGGAATGGGCCACAGTTCAGTGGGCCACAGTCTCACCCCAGGGATCTATGCTGCACTGCGGCCCCTACACCCGTACCCCCTCACCCATAATAACAATCACGTTGATTGTATTGGCCTAGTGCCCTAAAAAATATAACTAACCCCACAAACCCCTTAACCCAGAATAAGGGGGCATTTCTACATACATTATCTTTAGGTGCTGAGGAGCACAGCACAACTGTTCACTTTGTGTATTGCCACAAAATGTACGCGCCACAATATGCCAGATGTTTTAGAAGTACGCACTGGCCAGCACAAACTTCTAGAACTCAGAGGGGGTTGACGGTGCGCAAGCATGTCACTTCTCTCTCCTGATGTACAATACACGTGTATTGTACGCCGGGGGAGACGGACATAATTCATAGCTCTCTGAGTCCCCCAGCACTGTATATTGATCGTTTACAGGCCCCCGGCACAGTATATAGGTAGCCAGGGCCCCCTTTAGATATTAGGTAGCCAGGGTCCCCTTAAGATATTAAGTAGCCAGGGTCCCCTTTAGATATTAGGAAGCCAGGGCCCCCCTTTAGATAGTAGGTAGCCAGGGCCCCCCTTTAGATAGGAGGTAGCTAGAGCCCTCCTTTAGATAGGAGGTAGCCAGAGCCCCCATTATATAGTAGGTAGCCAGGGCCCCCCCCTTTAGATAGAGGTAGCCAGGGCCACCCTTTTTAGATAAGAAGGTAGCCAGGGACCCCCTCAACCCTTCCAATACTCCCCCCTCAATATCCCTCCCCCCCCCCTCCCCTATGAGACAACTGTGGAACCGTAGTTACTGGGATGTATTTGGAGCCTAGTAACTTGCACCGCCCACTGAACGAGACAAGACGGCATCAGCACAGCTTGCTGATGCTAACTGTCCATAACAACGGAGCACCTGGAAGGGAGAAACAGTATGTCCCTACCGCGCTCCGTTGTCCCGCTGCCGCTCTGCATTAAAGAAACAGCGCTGGCAGCCGCTGCCATACCCCCCCCAATGATGAAGCCGCGGACACACCCCCTCCCCGCTCCGAAACCGCCTTGGAGGTTGAGGTGGTCAGGGATCTTTCCCCCGCGGACATACAAAAAAAAGTTCATTTAATACTCCTGCCGCCGTGCCGCCCCCTAATACAGAACGCTGGCCCAAGGCACGTGCCCACGGGTGCCTAGTTGGGAAATACGCACCCTATGCGGCGTGGGCAACCATTAGCGACTGACAGCCGAGGTGCAGGACAGGAACACAGGCACAGAAGTCGGTGGTAGGCAGGTACGATCCGTAAAGAATAATTAGAGCAGTGTTTCAGCATAATAAACATACACTTCAGCAGGAATACAGCAAGAGTACCAAACAGCCGCTGCAAACATCAGATATAGCAGGTACTGAGACAGGCGATATAATTAATGGCAGGATACAGGAAGGGCTGCAGAGAACCAGCAGACAAGACAGGATAGGGTGCCAGAGCTCTGGTGGATAAGCAGGTGAACTGGACCATCATCACAGGGGTAAATCCGAACATCAGGACTGAGATGCTGGCAGGAGCTTCAGAATGGAACCTCTCAGACATGATGCAACAACACAAACTGCAATGGATACCAAGCGTTCGGGGCCCTCATGTTGCACATACTGTTACCGCCACACAGTCATAACAGAATGGAACTGACCATGATCCCACCGGGTACACTGTCCTCAACGGGTGTCTGCTGTAGTCCTCACCGTCTTGCTAATCTGTCTGTCCGCTCGGCTCATGTTTCGCCCGAGGGCAATCTCTGACTGTCCCGCCGCTCATGTTCGCCCAGGTGTCTGTCTGTCCCCCGCTGCTCATGTTTCGCCCAGAGCGTCTGTCTGTGCGCTGGCTCATGGTTCTCCCAGAGTTCTTTCTGTCCCCGCCTGTCTCTGTTTGCCCAGAGTGGCTGTCTTCCCGCTGGCTCATGGTTCGCCCAGAGTGTCTGTCTGTCCCCGCAGGCTCATGGTTCTCCAGAGTCTCTGTCTGTCCGCTGGCTCATGGTTCTCCCAGAAGTGATCTGTCTGTCTGGCTGGCATCCTGGTTATCCCAGACGTGTCTGTCTGTGCGCTTGGCTCATGGTTCGCCCAGAGTGTCCTGTCTGTAACCGCTGGCACATGGTTCGTCCAGGAGTGTCTGTCCTGTGCGCCTGGCTCATGAGTTCGCCCAGCAGTGTCTGTCTGTCCGCTGGCTCATGGTTTTTGCCCAGAGTGTTCTGACTGTCCCGCTGGCTCATGGTTCGCTCCAGGATGTCTGTCTGTCCCGCTGGCTTCATGGTTTCGCCCAAGAGTGTCTGTCCTGTGCGCACTGCTCATGGTTCTGCCCAGATTGTCCTGTCTTGTCCGGACTGGCTCATGGTTCGCCCAGCAGTGTCCTGTCTGTGCCTGCTCATAGGTTCGCCCAGCATATTGTCTGTCTGTGCGCATGGCTCATGTGTTCAGCCCAGTCAGATGTCTGTCCTGTGCGCTGGCCATGGTTTCGCCCAGAGTGTCCTGTCTTGTCCCGCTGGCTCAAGCGGTTCCCGAGTGTCTTCCTTTCCCGCTGCTCATGGTACACCCAGAGTGACCTGTCTTTCTTTCTGCTGCTCATGGTTCTCCCAGAGTGTTTGTCTGACCCCGCTGGCAACATGTTCTGCCCAGATGTCTGTACTGGGTGCGCTCGTTGGCTCATGGTTCGCCCCAGAGTGTCTTGTCTGTCCCGCTGGCTCATGGTCTTCGCCCAGAGGTGTCTGTCTGCTCCCAGCTGGCTCAATGGTTCCGCCCAGAGTGTCCTGTCTTCCAGCTGGGCCTCATGGTTCGCTCCAGAGTTTCCCTGGTCTGTCCCGCTGGCTCATGTTTCGCCATAGTGTCTGTTCTAGTCCCGCTGGCTCAAGCATTCGCCCAGAGTGCTGACTGTGCGCTGGCTCATGGTTCGCCAAGTAGTGTCTGTCTTAGACCACTGCTGGCTCATGTATGCACAAGAGATGTCTGTCGGTGCGCTGGCTCAATGTTCGCCCCAGAGTGCGAGTTCTTGCTCCTGCTGCTCATTGTTCGGCCCCAGAGTGATCCTGTCTGGTGCGCTGGCTCATGGTCGCCAGCAGTGTCTGCCCCTGTGCCGCTGGCTCGCCAGTGGCTTTCGCCCAGAGTGTCTGTCTGTCCCGCTGGCTCATGGTTCTCCCAAGTGGCTTGTCTGTGCGCTGCTCATGGTTCCGCCCAGAGTGTCTGTCTGTGCGCTGAGCCTGGTTCGCAAAGCGCAAAGTGTCTGTCCTGTCTGCCTGGCGTACTGGTTCGCACCAGAGTGTACTGTCTGTGCGCTGTCTCATGGTTTCGCGCCAGAGTGTCCTGTCTCTGTCCGCGAAGCCTCATGGTTCCCCAGAGCTGTCTCTCTAGTCCCGCAGGCTCATGGTTTGCCCAGATGTCTCTGTCTGTCCCGCTGGCCTCATTGAGTTCGCCACAAGTGTCTGTCTGTGCGCCCGCTCATGAGATCGCCCAGAGTGTCTGTCTGGCCGCTGGCTCATGGTTCCCGGGGGGGGGGGGGGGGGGGGGGGCCGGTTACCCGGGGGGGGGGGGGGGGGGGGGGGGGGGGGCCATAGTTGTTTCTTGACTGGTTCTTTTATCCGCTCGGACGTGAATGCCTAAGTGTTACCCCGCTGGCCCATGCTTCGCCAGAGTGTCTGTCTGCGCGCTAGGCCTCACATGGTTTGCCCAGAGATTCTGTCCGTGCGCTGGCTCAAGGTTCGCCCAGAGTGTCTGAGTCTGTCGTGCTGGCTCATGGTTCTCTCCCAAGAGCGTTTTCTGTCCCGACTGGCTCATGTCATCTCCCAGAGTGTTTGTCCCTGTCCCGCTGGCTCATGGTTCTCACCCAGATGCCTGTCTGTCCCCGCTGGCCTCATGTTCGCCCAGAGTGTCTGTCTGTGCGCTGGCTCATGTTCGCGCCAGAGTGTCTTTCTGTCCCGCTTGGCTCATGGTTCGCACCAGAGTGTCTGTCCCTGTCCCGCTGGCTCATGGTTCCGCTCCAGAAAACAACTAACGTCTGTCTTCCCCGCTGGACTCTATGGTATCACCCAGAGTGTCTGTCTGGCCGCTGGCTCATGTCGCCCAGAGTGTCTGGACTGTGCGCAGGCTACACATCTGTTCGCCCAGATGATCTGTCTGTAAAAAAAAAAAAAGAAAAAGAAACCGTCTGGCTCATGTTCGTGCCAGCCGTGATCTGTCTGTCCCGCTGGATCATGGTTCGCGCCCAGAGTGGTCTGTCTGTGCGCTGGCTCATGGTTCGCCCAGATGTCTGTCTGTCCCGCTGGCTCATTGGTTTCGCCTCAGAAGTGTCTGGTCTGTGCATGGCTCCTGTTCGCCCAGAGTGTCTGTCTGTGCGCTGGCTTCATGGTATCCCCAAAGTGTCTGTCTGTCTGCTGGCTCATGGTTCGCCCAAGTGTCAGTCCGTGCCTCTGGCTCATGGTTCGCCCAGGAGTGTTTGTCTGTCCGCTAGTCTTCATGGTTTGCCCATAGTGTCTGTGTGTTCGCTGCTGTCACCACTGGCTCATGGTTTCGCAGAGTGGGCTGTCTGTGCGCTTGCCTCATGGTTCGCCCATAGTGACTGTCTGTGCGCTGTGGCTCATGTACCGCCCAAAGTGTCTGTCTGTCTGTTGGCCTCATTGATCCTCACCCAGAGTGTTCTGCCTGTGCGCTGGCTCATGGTTCGCCAGATGTCAGTCTGTCCGCTGGCTCATGGTTTGCCCAAGAGTGTCTGTCTGTTCCCGCTGGCTCATGGTATCGCCCCAGAGTTGTCTTTCTGGTCCCGCTGGCTCAAGGTTCGCCAGAGTGTCTGTCTGTGCGCCGGCTCATGGTTTCGCCCAGAGTGTCTGTCTGTCCGGCTGGCTCATGTTCGCCAGAGTGTCTGTCCTGTCCCGCAGGCTCATGTTTCGCCCCAAGTGTCTAGTCTGTGCGCTTGGCTCATGGTTCTCACCAGAGTGTCCTGTCGTGGCGCATTGGCTCATGGTTCGCCCAGAGTGTTTCTTCTGTCTCCGCTGGCTTCATGTTCGCCCCCTCCCAGGAGTGTCTGTCTGTCTGCTGGCTCATGGTTTCTGCCCAGAGTGTCTGTCTGTCCCACGGGCTCACTTCATCTTCTCGCCCAGAGTGTCACTCTGTTCTGCAGCTCATGGTTCCTCCCAGAGTGGTTTGTCTGTCCCGCCTGCTCATGGTTTCTCCCAGAGTGTATTGTCTGTCCCGCTGCTACATGTTCGCGCGCCAGAGTGCGTCTGTCTGTGCGCTAGGCTTCCAATGTGTTTCGCCTAGTGACTGTCTGTCCCCTGGCTCATGTTTCATCGCCCCGAGTGTCTTTCTGTCCCCGCTGGCTCTGGCTTCGCCCAGAGTGTCTGTCTGTCCCGCTGGCTCATGGTTCGCCAGCAGTGTTCTGTCTGTCCCCGCTGGCTCATGGTTCGCCCATAGTGTCTGTCCCTGTCCAGCTGGCTCATGGTTCACGCCCAGAGTGTCTGTCACTTGTCCCGCTGGCATCATGGTCGCCCAGACTGTCTGTCAGTACCGCAGGCTCAGGTTCGCCCAGAGTGTCTGTCTGTCGCGGCTCATGCCTCTTGGTTCGCCCAAGTGTTTGTTCTGTCCCTCGCTGGCTCATGGTTCCCCAGAACAAAAGTGTTCTGATCTGTCCGCTGGCTCATGGTATCGCCCAGAGTGGTCTACGTCCTGACCCCGCTGGATCATGGTTCGCAACAGATGACCTGCCGCGACCTCTGGCTCATCTGTTCTCACCAGAGTGTCTGTCTGTGCGCCGGCTCATGGTTCTAGCCCAGATGGGTCTGTCTGTCCGCTGCTCATGGTTCCCCAGTGTCTGTGTCTGTCCCGCAGGCCTCAATGGTTTTCGCCCCAGGAGTGTCTGTCTGTGCGCTGGCACATGGTTTCCCCAGCGTGTCTGCCCGTTCCGGCTCTTGGCTCATGGTTCGCCCAGCGTGACTGTCTGTGCTCTGGCTCATTGTTTGCCCAGATGGAGCCTTATTCTCGTTCCGCTGGGCTCATGGTTCGCCCAAGTGTCCCCAGTCCTGTCCCGCTGGCTCATCGTTTCGCACCCCAGAGTGTCTGTCTGTGCGCTGGCTCATGGTTCGCCCAGAGTGTCTCTCTGTGCGCGCTGGCCTCATGGTTCGCAACCGAGATTCCTACTGTCCCGGCTGGCTCATGGTTCCGCACCCAGAGTGTCTGTCTGTCTGCTGGGCTCATAGGTATCCCCAGAGTGTCTGTCTGTCCACTGGCCATGGTTACGGTCCCCAGATGTCTGTCTGTCTGCTGGCTCATCTAGGTTCTCCCAGAGTATTGTCCTGTCCCGCTGGCCCACTAAACCCCAGAGTGTCTGTCTGTCCCGCACTGGCTCACTGGTTCGCCCAGAGATGTTCCTGTCTGTGCGCTGGCTCATGATTCACCCAGATTGTCTGTCTGTCCCGCTGGCTCATGCATCGGCCCAGAACGTGTCTGTCTGTCCCGCTGGCTTCATGT
Source organism: Phyllomedusa bahiana (assembly GCA_025379985.1). Lineage (NCBI taxonomy): Eukaryota > Metazoa > Chordata > Amphibia > Anura > Hylidae > Phyllomedusa > Phyllomedusa bahiana. Next base: position 105,767 of record JAODAL010006958.1, read on the forward strand.
TCGCCCAGATGTCCTGCTCTGTCCCCGCTGGCTCATGGTTTCGCCAGAGGTTCTGTCTCTGTCCCGTGGCCATGGTTCGCCCGCAGAGAGTCCTGTCGTGCGCTGGGGCACTCATGTTCTGCACCATGAGTGTCTTCTGTACCGCTGGCTCATTGTTCGCCCAGAGTGTCTGTCTGTCCCCGCTGGATCATGGATTCGCTTACGCCAGAGTGTCTGTCTGTCCCGCTCGGCTCATGGATCGCCCAGAGTGTCTGTCGTCCGCTGGCTCAGGTTTCGCCCAAAGTGTCTGTCCTGTCTGCTGGCTCATGGTTCGCCCAGAGTGTCTGTTCTGCGGCCCATGGTTCGCCCCAGAGTGTCTGTCTGTCCCTGCTGTCTCATGGTTCGCCGGCCCGAAAGTGTCTGCGTCCTGTTCTACCCGCTTGCTCATGTTCGCCCAGAGTGTCTGTCTGTCTGCTGGCTCATGGTTCCGCCCAAGTGTCTGTCTAATCCCGCGCTGCTCAATGGTTCGCCCATAGTGTCTGTCTGTGCGCTGGCTCCATGGTTCGCCGCCAGAGTGTCGTGTCTTCCCGCTGGCTCAAGGTTCGCCCAGAGTGTCGTCTGTCCCCGGATGCTAGCTCAATGGCTCGCCTCAGAGTGTCTGTCTGTCCCGCTGGCTCATAGTTCGCCCAGAGTGTTCTGTTCCTGGCAGCTGGCTCATGGGTTTCGCCCAAAGTGGTCTGCATTCTGTCTCCGCTGGCTCAGTGGTTGCGCAACCCATCATTGTCCTGTCTGTTCCCTTCTGGCTCATGATCACCCAGAGTGTCAGGTCTCGTGCTCTACAGGCTCATGGTTTGCCCAGAAAGTAGTCTGTCTGTCCCACTGGCCTCATCGTTCACCAGAGTGTGCTGTCTGCCCGCTGGCTCATGGTTCCGCCCAGACGATTCTCTGTCATTCCGCTGAATTCTGGCTGATGTTTCGCCCAGAGTGTCTGTCTGTCCGATTGGCCTCATTCTGGTTCTCCCAACAACCATGCTGTCTGTTCTCGGGCGGCTCATGGTCTTTCTCCCAGAGTGTCTGACTGTGCGCTGGCTCATGATTTCTCCCAGAGTCTCCTGTCTGTCTGGGCTGGCTCATGGGTCCCAGAGTGTCTGTCTGTGCGCTGGCTCATGGTTCGCCCCAGAGGTCTGTCTGGTGCCGCTGCTCATGGTTGCCAGAGTGCTGTCACTGATTCCCTCTTGCTCATGGTTTTCGCCCAGTGTCTGTCTGTCCGCTGGCTCATGGTTCCGCCCAGAGTGTCTGTCTGGGCGCGCGTCTCATGGTTCTCCCAGAGTGTGGCGTCTGTCTATGTCCGCGCTGCTCTTGTTCGGGCCAGAGTGTCTAGTCCCCCCCCCTGTTCCCCGCTGTCTCATGGTTTCGCCCAGAGTCTGTCTGTCTCTGTGCCGGCTCATGGTTTCGCCCAGCGTGTCTGTCCCGGTCCGCGCTGCTCATGGTTGAAGCCCAGCGTGTCTGTCCGTGGGCGCTGGCTCATGGTTCGCGCCAGAGTGCTGTCTGTCTGCTGGCCATGGTTACGCCCCAGACTGTGGCTGTCTGTCCCACTGGCTTCATGGTTTCGCCCCAGAGTGTCTGTCTGTCTGCTTCGGCTCATGGTTCGCCCAGCCACTGTCTGTCCTGTCCACTGGCCTCATGGTTTCGCACCAGAGTGTCCTGGTCTGTCTGCTGGCTCTTGGTTTCTCCCAGAGTGTTGTCTGCCCACTCGCTCATGGTTCTCCCAGAGTGTCTGTCTGTACCCGCTGGCTCATCGTTTCGTTCCAGAGTGTCTGTCTGTGCGCCAGGCTCATGTTCGCCCAGAGTGTGTGCGAGGTTCCGTGCGCATGGCTCATGGTTTCGCGCTCCACAGTGTACAGTCTGGTCCCACAACTGGCTCATGGATCGCCCAGAGATTCTGTCTGGTCCTGCTGGCTCATGGTTCTTCTCCCATAGTGTTTGTCCTGTCCCACTGGCTCATGTTCTCCCAAGTGTCTGTCTGTCCCGCTGGCTCATGGTTCGTCCAGAGTGTCTGTCTGTGGCGCGTTGGCTCCATGTTCGCCCAGAGTGTCTTCTGTCCCGCTGGCACCCCTTGACGCAAAAATTTCGCACCAGAGTGTCTGTCTGGTTCCCGAGCTAGGCTCAAGTGGTTCGCCCAGAGTGTCCTGCTGTCACCGCAGGCTCATGGTTCGCCGCCAGAGTGACTGGTCCTGTCCCGCTGTCTCATGGTGAGTCTCCACCCAGAACAGTGTCACATCTGTGAGCGCTGGCTCTGGTCTTCGCCCAGAGTGTCGCTGCTGGCTCATGGGAAAGCGCCCATAGTGTCCTGTCCGTCACCGGGCTGGATCATGGGTTTGACCCAAGACATTGAGTCTGTCTGTCCGCTGGCACATAGGGTTTCCAACCCAAGTCGCTGTCTTCCCCCGCTGTGCCTCAAGGTTCGCATCCCAGAGTGGCTTGTCTGTGCGCTTCCTCATGTTCGCAAACCAAGTGTCTAGTCATGTGCGCTGGCTAATGGTCCGCCCAAGTGTACTGTCTGTCTGCTGCTCATGGTTTCGCCCAGAGTTAGTCTGTCTGCTGGCTCATGGTTTCGCCCCTATAGTTGCCGTCTGGTCTGTCCCGCTGCTCGATGGTTCGCCCATAGTCTGTCTGTGCGCCGGCTCATGGTTCGCGCCGCCTGAGTGTCTGTCTGTCCGGCTGCTCATGGTTCGCCCTCAGAAGTGTCTGTCTTTCCCGCCAGAGTCTCATGGTTCGCCCAGAGTGTCTGTCAGCTCTGCTCTGGTTCCCTCTGCGCCCAGGATGTCTGTCCGTCTTAGCGCTGCTCATCGTTTCGCCCCAGAGCAGTCTGCGCGTCCCGCTGGACATCAACAGGTTCGCCACCATACAGTGAGACCTGACTGTCTGCTGGCTCAATGGTTCGCCATACAGTCGTCTGTCCCACTTAGCTCATGGTTTCGTCCCAAGTGTATGTCTGTCTGACTGCTCATGTTCTCACCAGAGTGTTTTGTTCCTGTCCCACTGCTCATGGTTCTCCCAGAGTGTCTGTCTGTCCCGTCGAGGGCTTCATGTTCTCGTCCAGAGTGTCTGTATCGTGTGCTGCATGGCTCATGTTCGCTCCAGCCAGTTCTGTCCGTGTGCGTGCGATGGCACATCTGGTTCCACTCCAGACTATTTGTCTGTCTGTCCTCGCTGGCGTCATGGTATTTCGTGCTCTTAGTATAGTCTATCCTGTCTGCTGCTCATGTTCGGCCCCAGACTGGTCTGTCTGTCCCTGGCTCATGGGTTCGCCCAGAGTGTCTGTCTGTCTGCTGGCTCAAAGGTTTCCCAGATGCGTTTGTCTGTCCACTGCTCATGGTCTCCGAGAGTGTCTGTCTGTCCACTGGCTCATGGTTCGTCCAGAGTGTCTGTCTGTGCGCGTGGCTCATGGTTCGCCCAAGTGGTCCTGTCTGTCCCGCTGGCGGCATGTTCGCCCAGATGTCTGGTCCTGTCCCGCTGGCTCACATGGCTTCCCGAGTGGCTGCGTCTGTCGCCGCTGGCTCATTGGTTCGCTCACTATAGATGTCTGATTCCTGTCCCCGTCTGTCATCATAGGTTCGCACCTAGAGTGTCTGTCTGTGCGCTGGCTCATGGTATCGCCCAGAAGAGGACACTGTCTGCTGGCTCTGGTTCCGCCCAGTAGTAGTCTGTCTGTCCCGCTGGATCATGGTCTCCTCAGAGTGTCTGCTGTCCCTATCTGGCGCCTCTCACCCAAGTGTCTGTCTGTCCCCGCTGCTCATGGGTTCCCCAAGTGTCTGTCTGTGCGCTGACTTCATGGTTCGCTCCAGAGTAGTCTGTCTTGTGCGCTGGCTCACTGGTTCGACCCAGTAGATGTCTGTTCTGTCTGACTGGCCATGGTGTTCGCCCAGAGTGTCCCCTGTCTGCTGGCTCATGGTTCGCCCAGAGAGTCTGTCTGCTGCCTGGCTCATGGTTCGCCCAGCAGTGTCTGTCTGTTCCGCTGTGCTCCCGCCCAGAGTGTCTGTCTGTCTGCTGTCTCAATGTTCTTCCTGAGTGTCTGTCGTTCCCGCCTAGTTCATGTTCGCCAGAGTGTCTGTCTGTCCCGCTTGCTCAGTTCGCACCCAAGTGTTCCTGTCTCGTCCCCGGCTCATGGTTCGCCCATAAGTCGTCGTTCTGTACCCCCCTCTGCGAGACACCTCATGGATATCTGTGCCCCCAGAGTGTCCCTATCTGGTCCCGCTGGCGCTCATCGGTTCGCCCAGGTGTGGTCTGTCTGAGCGCCGGCTCATGGTACTCGCGCCAGAGTGTCCTGCTCTGTCGGCAGCTCATGGTGTCGCCTCCAGAGTGTCACGTCTGCGTCCCGCTGGCTCATGGTTCGCACAGAAGTGTTCTTCTGTGCGCTGGCTCAAGGTTTGCCCAGAGTGTCCGTGTCCGTGCGCTGGCTCATGTTCGCCCAGAGTGACTGGTCTGTCTGTTCTGCTCATGCGTTCTCCCCAGAGTGTTTGGTCTGTCCCCTGGCTCATGGTTTCCCCAGAGTAGTCTGTCTGTCCAGCTGGCTCATGGTTCGCCCATAGGTGTCCTGTCTGTGCGCTGGCTCATGGTTCGTCCCAGAGTGTCCTGATCTGTCCGCTGGCTCCATGGTTTCGCTTACCAGAGTGTCCCTGTCTGTCCCGCTGGCTCATTGGTTTCGCACCAGAGTGGTCTGTCTTGTCTGCTGGCTCATGTTCACCCCAGAGTGTCTGTCCTGTCCCCTGGCTCAGAGGTTCCGCCAGAGTTGTCCTGACTGTGCGCTGGCTCATGTTCGCACCAAGTGTCTTCAGTATCCGCTGGCTCATCGGTTCGACCAGAGTGAGTCTTGTCTGACCCGCTGGATCAAGGTTCTCCCAGATGTCTTGTCTGTGCGCTGGCTCATGTTCGCCCAGAGAGTGTTTGTCTGTCCCGACTGCTCATGGTTTGCCCAGAGTGTCTGTCTTTTCCCACAGGCTTCATGGTTCGCACCAGAGTGCTGTCTGTGCGCTTGCTCATGTGGTTCGCACTATCCAAGTGTCTGAGTCCTGTTCTGGTTGGTAGCGCTCACTAGTTACGCCAGATGTGTATCTGTCTGTGCGCTGGCTCCATGTTCGCGCCAGAGTGTCCTGTCTGTCGTCCGCTGCTCATGTTTTGTGCCCAGAGTGTCTGGTCTGTCCCGCTGGCTAACCCTTCACGCACTGAGTGTCTGTCTGTCCCCGCTGGCTCATGGTTTCACCCAAGTGTCGCCCGTGACGCTCGACTCATGTTCCCCAGAGTGTAGCTGTCTTGTCACAGGCTGCCTTCACTGCACGTTCGCCCAGAAAGTGTTCATCGTCTGTCCCGCTGAGCACCATGGGATTCCGCCCAACGTGTCTGTCTGTGCGCTGGCTCATGCGTTCGCCCAGTAGTGTCTGTCCGTTTTGGCGCTGGCTCAATGGTTTCGCAGCCAGCAGTTCTGACTGTCTCCTGTCCCGCTGGAGCTCAATGGTTCGCCCCAAGTTCTGTCTGTCTGCTGGCTCATGGTATCAGCCCAGAGAGTCTCTGTCTGTCCACTGCTCATGGGTTCGCCCAAGAGTGTCTGTCTGTCTGCTGGCTCATGGTTCTCCCAGAGTGTTTTTGTCTGGTCCCGCTGGCACATGGTTCGCCCAAGATGTCTGTCTGTGCTCATGGCTCATGGTTCTGCCACCATGTGTCTGTCTGTCCCGCTGGCCTCATGGTTCGCCCAGAGTGCTGAACTGTGTCCTCTGCTGGGCCATGCTTCGCCCATAGTGTCTGGTCTGTCCCGCTGGCTCATTGGTTCGCCCAGAGTGTCTGTCTGTCCGGACTGGCTCATGGTTCGCCCAGCGTGTCTGTCTGTCGTGCGCTGGCTCATGCCGTTCTCCCAGAGATGTATGCTGTCTGTACTACTTGCGGGCTCATGGTTTCGAGAACCAAAGTGTCTTCTGTTCCGCGCTGATCAAGGTTCGCCCAGAGTGTCTGAGTCATGTCCCGCAGGCTCTCGAGTTGTCTGGCCAGAGTGTCTGTCTGTCCGGGTCTTGCCTCACGCGGCTTCGCCCAGAGTGTCTGTCTGTCTGCGCTGGCTCATGGTTCGCCCAGACGTGTCCAGTCTGCTGGCTCCATGTATTCGCCCCAGTGTCCCTGTCAGTCTGCTGGCTCATGGTTCGCGCCAGAAGTGTCTGTCTGTTCCGCTGACTCATGTCGCACAAAAGTGTCTGTCTTCTGCTGGCTCATGGTTCGCCCAGAGTGCTGTCTATCCCGCTGGCTCAAGTTCGCCACAAGTGCTGTCCTGTGCGCTGGCCTCAAGTTCGCCCAGAGTGTCATGTCTGTCCCCGCTGCTCATGGTTCGCCCAGAGAGTCCTGTCTGTCCTGCTAGCTCATGGTTCGCCCCAGAGTGTCTGTCTGTCCCCGCTGGCTGCATAGTTTCGCCTCATATGTCTGTCTGTCCCGCTGGCTCAGGTTTCGCCCCAGAGTGACTGTCTGTTCCCGCTGGCTCATGGTTCGCCCAGAGTGTCTTCTGTCCCGCTGGTCATGGTTCACCCAGAGTGTCTGTCCCTGTGCCTGGCTCATGGTTTGCCCGGAGAGTGTCTGTCCCATGTCCGGCCTGGCTCATGGTTCGCCAGAGTGTCCGTCTGTCCTCTTGTCTCATGGTTCCGCCCAGAGTGTCTGTCTGTGCGCTGGCTCATAGTTCGCCCAGAGTGTCTGTTCCCGTGCGCTGGCTCATGGTTCCCCAGATGTCAGTCTGTCCCCGAGCTGGCTCTGGTTCGCCCAGAGTGTCTGTCTGTCTGTGGCTCATGGTATGCCCAGAGTGTCCCTGTCTGTCCACTGTTGCTCATGTTTTCGCCCAGAGTGGTCTGTCTGTCTACTTGCTCATGGTTCCCCAGAGTGTTCTTGGTCTGTCCCGCTGTGCTCATGGTACTCCAGAGTGACTGGTCTGTCCCGCTGGCTCCATGTATTCCGCCCGAGTGTCTTCTGTGCGCTGGTCTCATGGTTCGCCCATAGAGTCTGTCTGTCCCGCTGGCTCATTGCTTCGCCCAGAGTGTCAGTCTGTCCCGCTGGCTCATGGTTCGCCCGCAGAGTGTCTGTCTGTCCCGCTGGCTCATGGATTCGCCCAGAGTGGTCTGGACTGTCCCTGGCTCATGGTCTCGCCCAGTAGTTCTGTCTGTGCGGGCTGGCTCATGGTTCCCCCAGAGTGTCCCTGTCTGTACCTCTGTGCTCATGGTGATCACACAGGAACAGTCTGTCTGTCCCGCTGATCATGGTTCGCCAGAGTGTTCTGTCTGTCCCGATGGCAGCGCTGTGGTTCCACCAAAGTGTCTCCTGTCTCTGTTCCTCCGCTGGCGTCATGGTTCGCCCAACAGTGTTCCTGTCTTCTGCTAGGCTCGTATCGCTCCAGAGATGTCCTGTCTCTGCTAGGCTCCCATGTTCGCCCAGTAGTGTCCTGTCTGTTGCTGGCTCAGTTGGTTCGCCCAGAGTGTCACCCTAGTTCTGTTCCGCGGCTCATGGTGTCCCCGGACGGTGAGCGGAGAAGCCGGAGGGCCACGGCAAGTGAGGGGTTGGGGAGGTTGTCTGTCCTGACTGCGAGCTCATGCGTTCGCACCAGTAGTGTCTAGTCCTAATCCCAGTCTGGCTCATGGTTCGCTCCCAGATTGTCTGTCTGTGTGCGTCTGGGACCTCATGAGGTTTCGCCAGTCATGTTCTGTCCTGTCTCCCCCGCTGGTCTCATCAGGTTCGCCCAGAGTTGCTGTCTGTCCCGCATAGCTCATGGTTCGCCCAGAGTGTCTGTCTGTCCCGCTGGCTCATATTTCGCATCCAGCAGTGTCCTGTCTGTCCCGCTGGCTCATGGTTCGTGCACCATAGTGTCTGTCGTCCGCTTAGGCTCATGGTTATCGCCCAACAGTGTCTTCTGTGCGCTGGCTCATGGACCTCACCCAGAGTGTCCTGTCTGCGTGCGCTGGCTCATGGTTTGGCCCAGAAATGTCTGTCTGTCCCGCTGGCTTCATGGTTCACCCAAGTGGCTCTTGCTCTGTCCCGCTGGCTCATGGTTATCTCCCAGAGTCCTCTGTCTGTCCGGCTGGCTCTTGTTTCGCCCAGAGTGTCTTGCTGTCCAGCGGAGATGGCTCATGGTTCTCCCAGAATGATCTGTCTGTGCGCTGGCTCATGGACAGCCCAGGTAGTCTTTCTGTCCGCTGGCTCATGGTTCGCCCAGAGTGTCTGTCTGTCACGCTGGCTCATGGTTCGCACAGAGTGTTCTGTCTGTGCGCCGCTCATGGTTCGCCCAGAGTGTCCTGTCTGTCCCCCGTCTGGCTTCATGGTTTTCGCCCAGAGTGTCCTGGTCTGTCCCGCTGGCTCATGGTTCGCTTCTCAGGTAGTGTCTGTCGTCCCGACACGCTCATGGTTCGCCCGAGTGGAGTCTGTCTTGTGCGCCGGCTCATGTTTCGCTCCAGAGTGTCTGTCTGTCCGGCTGGCTCATGGTTCGCCCAGAAGTGTCTGTCTGTCCGCTGCATCTATGGTTTCGCCCATAGTGGTCTGTCTGTGTCGCTGGCTCATTGTGTCTTCGGCCCAGAGTGGTCATGTCCGTGGGTCACTGGCTCAATGGTTCGCCCACAGGAGTGGCTGTCTGTCTCCGCTGCTCTGGGTTCGCCCAGAGTGTCTGCTCTGTCTGCTGGCCTCATGGTCTCGGCCCAGACTGGCTGTCTGTCCCACTGGACCCGAATGTTCGCCACCGAGAGTGTCCTTGTCCGTCTGCTGGGCTCATGTTTCTACTACCCAGAGTGTTCTTTGTCTGTCCTCTCTCTCCTCATAGGTTCTCTCCAAGGGATCATGTCTGTCCCCGGCTGGCTCTGGTCTTTATCGCCAGCAGTGTCTGCGCGTCTGTGTGCGCTGGCTCATGGTTCGCCCAGAGAGTCTGTACCGTGCGCTTGCGCTCCTGTTCGCCCAGAGTGGTCTGTCTGTCCCGCTGAGCTTCATGGTTCGCCCAGATCTATCTGTCTGTCTGCTGGCTCATCTGTTCGCACCGACAGTCTGTCTGTCCCACTGGCTCATGGTTACGCACCGGAGCGGGGAGATGTCTGTCTGTCTGCCTGCTCATGGTTCTCCCAAGAGTGATTTGTCTGCTCCCACAGGAGTCTCATGGTTCTCCCAGAGTGTCTGTCTGTCCCGCTGCTCATGGTTTCTTCCAAGTAGTCTGTCTTGTTCGCATGGCTCTGGTTCCGCCCAGAGTGTCTGTCTGTCCCGCTGCTCATTCATGGTTCGCTCCAGAGTGTCCTGTCTGTCCCGCTGAGCTGATGGTTTCGCACCAGAGTGTCTGTCTGCCCCGCTGGCTCATGGTTTCTCGCGACCCAGAATGTCGGGGTCTGTCCCGCTGTCTCATGGTTCGCACCCCAGAGTGTTCTGTATCTGAAGCGCTGGATTCATGAGTTCAGCGTTCCACCCAGCACTCATGCTCTGCTGGCGCAATGTTCGCCCAAGAGTGTCTTCTGTCCCCGCATATCATGGTTCGCCACCAGAGTGTCTGTCTTTCCCGCTGCACAATGGTCTCACACCAGAGTGTCTGTCTGTCCCGCTGGCTCATGGTTCGCCCAGAGTGGGCTGTTCTGTGCGCTGACACTGCATGGTTCCACCACGAGTGTGTCTGTCAGTGCCTGGCTGCATCGGTTCGCTCCAATGTCCTGTCTGTCTGCCTGGCTCATGGGTCGCTTAGCCCCATAGTAAGCCCCCATAGTTGTCTGACTGCTGAGGCTCATGTTATCGCCCAGAGAGTGATCTGTCCCTCGTCTGCTGGCTCATGGTTCGCCCAGAGTGTCTCTGCTCTGTTCCGCTGGCTCATGGTTCCCCAAGTGTCTGTCTGTCTGAATGGCTCATGGTTTCTCCCAGAGTGTCTGTCCTGTCCCCGCTGGTTCATGGTTCGCCCAGAGTGTCTGTCTGTCCCGCCTTGCCTCATGGTCGGCCCGAAGAGTGTTCCTGTCTGCCCCGCTGGCTCATGGTTTCGCCCAGAGTGACTGTCTGTCCCGCTAGCTCATAGGTTCTGCCAGAGTGTCTGTCTGTCCCTCTGGCTCTTCATAGTTCGCCCAGAAGTGTCCTGCTGTTCCCGCTGCTCATAAGTTCGCCACAAGTGTCTGTCTGTCTCCTCTGGGCTCACGGTTCGCCACCGAGTGTCCCTGTCTGTCCGCTCGGCTCACAGGATTCGCCGCCAGAAGTTGTCTGTCTGGATCGCTGGCTCATGGAGATTTGCCCCACAGAGTCCATCTGTCCCCGCTGGATTTATTCACGTTCACCCAGAGTGTGCTGTCAGTCCCGCTGGCTCATTGGGTTCGCCCAGTAGTGTTCCTGTCCTGTTCCGCTGGCTCATGGTTCGCTCCCAGAGTGTCTGTCTGTCCCCGCCTGGCTCATGGTTTGCCCAGATGGCGAGCTCTGTCCCTCTGGCTCATGGTTTTCACCCGAGGGGCTGCCTGTCACCGCTCGCTTATCATTGTTCGCCCAAGATTTGTCTGTCCTGGCGCACGGCTCATGATTTTCGCCACAGAGTTCCTGTCTGTGCGCTGGTAGCTCATGTTTGCCTCAGAGTGTCTCTGTGCTGTCTCCTTCGCTGGCTCTGGCTTCCCCCGATGTGGCTGTCTTGCCCTCGGCTCTTGGTTCGCGCCAGAGTGTCTGTCTGTCCGGCTGAGCTCATGTTTGCCCAAGTGAGCGATCGTCTGTTCGCGCTTGGGGCTCATGTATCGCCTCAGAAGTGACTTCTAGTCTAGTACCACTGCACAAAAGTTCAGCCCAAGTGGCTGTCTGTCCCGCTCGGCGCTCAATCGGTTCTCGATCGCCAGAGTGGCTCGTCCTGTCTACCAGCAGGCCCTCATGGTCCGCCCAGAGAAGGCTGTCGTTCTCAGCTGGGCTCATGGTTCGAGCCATAATTGGGGCTGTCTAGTGCGCTGGCTCATGGCTCGCCCCAGTAAGTGGCTGTCTCTGTGCGCTTCGGCTCCAATGGTCGATCAACACTTCAGCTGAGCAGATATGTCTTTCACTCGTCCCCGCTGGCGCACATGGTTCGCCTTGGTTCCAGGAGTAGAGCGCTCTGCGTCTGTCCCGCTGGACTCATGAGATTTCTCCCAGCGTCGTCTCCTATCTGTGCGCTACAGCTTTATGGTTTCGCCCAACAGTACTCTCTGTCTGTACCCGCTGGCTCATGCATGTCTTCGCCAGAGTTACGATTGTCATCCTGTCTGGTCCCGCAGGCTCTGGTTCACCACTTGCACCGATCCACACCCAGATTGTGTCTGTCTCCTGACCGTGGCTCATGGTTCGCACCAGACGTCTGTCCTCGTACCGCCTGGCACATGGATTCACCCAGATTGATGTCTGTCTGTCCGCTGGCTCATGGTTCGCCCAGTGTGTCTGTTCTGTCCCGCTGGCTCATTGTTTAGCACCAGATTGTCTGTACTGTGCGCTTGGCTCATGTTCGCCCAGAGTGTCCTGTCTGAGTCACCGCTGCGGCTCATGTCGGGCACCAGAGTGATCTGCTGTGCGCTAGGCTCATGGTTCGCACCCAAGCTGTCTGTCCGGCTGGCTCCAATGGTTCGCCCATAGTTGGTCTGTCTGTCCTGCAGGCTCATGTTCGGCCCAGAGTGTCTCTGTATCTGTCTCCTGCTGTGCTCATGGTTTTCGCGCCTATAGTGCCTGTCTGTCCCCACTGGCACATGTTCACGCGGCCAGAGTGTCAGTTCCATTCCCTTTGGTCCTTATGGGTTTGGTGTCCCAGAGTGTGTTCTGTCGCTGTAGCGCTGGCATCACATGGTTCAAGCACAGAGTGGTCTGTCTGTATGCGCTGGCTACATGGTTTATCGCCCAGAGTGTCTGTCTGTACCGCTGCTCATGGTTTCGCGCCAGAGTGTCTGTCTTTCGCTGGCTCATGATTCCCCAGAGTCGTCTGTTCTGAGTTCGCTGCTCATGGATGCGCGGTGTTCCCAGGCAGTGAGTCTGACTTAGTACAATGAGCTGAGAGCTCATGGTTTCGCGAGCGGTCAGACGTTGTCTGAGTTCCTGTCGCCGCAAGAGTGGCTCAATGGTTCGCCCAGTAGTTGTCAGTGTCAACTTGTCCTAGCTGCGTCATATGGTTCGCCCAGAGTCTGGAGCCTGTCTCGTCCCGCCTGGCTCATGGTTCGCCCAGCGTGTCTGTCTGTGCGCTGGCTCATGGTTCGCCCAGAGTGTCTGTCTGTGCACTGCTCATTGATTCGCCAGATGTCTGTCTGTACCGCGGGCCCTCATGGTTCGCCCAGAGTGTCTGTCTGTCCGCTGGCTCTGGTTCGCCCAGAGTTCTGTCTGTCCGCTGGCTCATGGTTAGCCAGAGGTCTGTCTGTCCCGCTGGTCATGGTTCGCCCATTGTGTCTGTTGTCCCGCTGGCTCATGGTTCGCCCAGAGTGTCTGTCTGTTACCGCTGGATCATGGTTCGCCAGAGTGTCTGTCTGTCGCGCTGGCTCATGGTTTCGCCCCAGAGTGTTGTGTGTACCGTTTGGCTCATGGTTCGCCCAGAGTGTCTGTCTGTCCGCTGGCTTTGTTTCCCGTCAGAGCGTCGTTGCCTAGCTCATGGTCCCTCCAGAGCTTCCGTTGCCTAGCTCATGGTCCCGCCAGGCGTCCGTTGCCTAGCTCTTTGGTCCCGCCCAGAGCGTCCGTTGCCTAGCTCTTTGGTCCCGCCAGAGCGTCCGTTGCCTAGCTCATGGTCCCGCCCTAAGCTCCTGACCACCTTGTCTGTCGTTTTGTTGTCTCTGCACCTGTTCCGAAAACCTGCTGTAGCCTGCCGTGTCCCCTGTCCAGTACCTGCTTATATCTGATGTTGCACCTGTTCTGTATCCTGCTGGATTCCTGCTATGTGTACGTTTATTCCTGCTGAATCCTGCTCTGCATTCGTTACCCTGCTGTACCTGTTTACCAACGCTTCTGTGCCTGGTAATCCTGTCCTGCACCTCGGCTGTCATTGCAGGTAGCCACGTCAGGAGTAGCGACCTGAGGGTTCCCTGCGGCAAAGTCCGTCCTGCTTTGTGGCGGGCTCCGGTGAAGACCGGGGGCCCCTTGGGACCCCTTTCCCCTGGCGTGGTCCCCCTTAAAACCATTTGCCTGGGTGCCCACAGTGGATCCACACCTGGAAACCCCAGCGTTGGGGAAACCTCGCGAATTTTGACCATCGGATCATTACATTTAATTTTTTTTTCCCTCCAGGCACAAGGGTTGGGTTTCCCTAACCCCTGCGGGAAAACCAAACCTGTTTTTTTTTTTTTTTTTTTCTTTTTAATAAAATGCACAGCCTGTTTTAAAGGTTTTCCTTTTTATTTTTTTAAGACTGTTTGAAAAATTTACTAAGGGCACAGAGGAGGGGGTTTGAATGACAGCACCGGGTTTGAAAACTCAGTAGCTGCCTGAGAGGAGGGTGAGGGCCCCTGAGCATGTGCGGCCAGGTTTGAGGAGCCCCCAGCGGGAAAGGGTTGCGCTGCGGTCCGTTTTGGGCCCCACGGTCGCCAGGGTTTTCCCGGGGGGGGGTTTTCCCTGGGGGGAGGGGGGGGCCCCGCGGCCCGCAATGCCGGTTTGTGGCGCCCCCCTTTTCCCAAATCCCCCTCACCGGGCCTCGCTCGTCCGGGCCCTCATTCCCCGGGCCGGCCGGAATGCGGGGTGCGGGGCCCCTTTAGCCCCGGGGGGGGGCCGGCGCGCGTTACGTACATTTAAAGGGACAGTGCCCCGGGTTTTAATTGGGTAATTCCCGGGGCGCTGCCCCTTTATATAATTTTTGGGCAACCATGTACTTCCCTGGGGATCTATGTTCCCTGTCCCTTTAGCAAAAAAGCTTTTCCCTAAGTTTTTATTTCGCCTTCCCGTGTACCGGGACCTTGCAAACCCCGGTTTTCCCGACTCCAAAACCTCTGCCCCCTCCCCTGCCCTTTGCCTGTCCCGCCCCACGAACCTTGCCCCCTGCCCTGACCTTTCCCCTCCCCACGACTACGTTCCCCGGCTACGCTTCTGTACCTCGCTGGCAACTAAACCCGGGCCACCGCAAGAAAGTAACATCAGGGGGGACGACCGGGTTACCCTCACCCCGCAGCAAGAAAAATCCCGCTTTGCGGCGGGCTCTGGTAAAAAAAGGGGGTACTTAAAATTTCCTTTTCCCTGGCGGGGGTTAATATCAAAGCTTGCGGTGGTCCGGCCCCGGATCCACTCCCCGGGCTTTTTACAGTTAGATCCGCCATGGTCCCCCGCCAAGGTCCCCCTCCCAAGCATCGCGGTTTCTTAGACGATGGTTGCCCAGCGGCCCGAGCAAAAACCAAAAACGGGCACAGCATTTGGGGCCCAGCTCTCCGCCATGATGCGTCAGTCCTCGCCCCCCCCACAACAGTCTCCCCCTGCGGCCCTTTCGGTGACCCCTTTCTACGTCAGCCGTTCCTTGGTTTCCCGGGGGGACCCAAGCTTGGGCTCCCCCTTCCCCAATCAGCTTTCCCGGGGGGACCCCAAAGGTCTCCCGGGGTTTTTCATTCCCCAGTGCTTATGCACATGGGAACTAAATGGGGGAAATAAATTTTCCCTTTTCGGAGAGGTCTAAGGTGGCCTTCGTGGTGAGCCTACTTTGGGAAAGGGCCCCGGGTTTGGGGTCAAACTCCTTTCTGGGCGGGAAAGGGCCCCTTTTGGGGCCCTGCGGTTCTACAGATTTTCCTCCGGGAATTCCCGCACCGTCTTCGAGGACCCGGAACGTGTTTCCTCTGCGGAGCCCCCCGCCCCTTTGAGCCCTTCGTCAAGGCGCCTCCTCGGTGGGGGCCCTATGCGGTACGTTCCTTTATTTTCCCTGGCTTCGGAGTCTCATGTGGAATGGATGCCCCCCATCTGTGCCATTTTAAAAAAGGCCCCTGTCCACCCGGGGTTAAAAGACGTTTTGGGCCCAAAAAGTGACCCCCCCGTCCTCCCTGAGTAAACCAATTATTTTGAACCCGTATGATGTAAGGTTTTAAAAAAAAAAAACATAAAGAAAAAAAAAAAAAAAAAAAAAAAAAAAAAAAAAAAAAAAACCGGCCAGGAGGGGGGGGTTTGCGTCGGGAAAAAGGGGCCTTGCCCCGCCCCCCTGGGCCCGGTTTAACCTGGCCCGGGTTTTTTCAGTTTCCTCCATTCCTGTGTCCTCAAGCTTTAGGTGGCCCCATGAAGGGGGTGGGGCCCCTTTTTCGGGGGGCAGGAGCTAAAAACCTTTCGCCGAACCGAGAAGCTTTTGCCCTTTACTGCGCCAGCCCAACCATTTCCGCAGAAGGCGGGCCCCCTTACGTCCCCAGCGCCCGGGAAAGGTTTCCACCCTGGGAAAGCCGTGGGAGGGGGCGGGTCCTGGTTTGCCATTTTCCCTCCTCTCCACTTTTGGGATGATGCCATTTGGAGGTGAATCTGATGGGGTTTTTCTTTTCCGGAGTTTGTTTTCCCTTGGATTGGGGGTCTGCGGGGAATTTTATTTTAGCCCCCTTTGGGAAACCCCGGGTTTCCCGGGTTTACCTGTTGCCCGGGCGGGAGAAGCCCCCGGGTTTATTTTCTTGGGGTCAGTGGGGAGTCCCCCCGTGACCCCATCCATTACAAAACCAGGCCCGGTGAAACTCCGTGTGGGGGCTCTGTTAAAGGGGAAGATCACTTTCCCAAAGTTCGGGCCCCGCGTTTCCCTCACGTTACCCCGGGGGCTTCCCCTGGTTGCAACGTCCCCCCCTCCGCTCGTTTTGGGGAAGACGGCGAAGCCCTGCTTTGGGGGGCCCGGAATGCCGAATTTTGTTGGGGAAGGTGCCTCGCCCGGTGCCAAACCAAATTTTTCCCTCCGTCGTCAACCCCGGTTGCCAGGCCTGCCGGGGCCGGGGTTACCAGGATTTGGGGGATTTTTTTTCCCCGGGGAAAGGGGTGAATCGCTGCCACCATTCGGCCTCACGTTTTTCCTATTGACCCCCTTTCCCGGGAAAACCGTCCACCCCGGGGAGGGTTTTTACCCGTTGTCCGTGCCGGGAGACTGGGCCATCAGCCTACTTTCGGGGAATTCTGCAGAAAGGTTTCATTCGTAAGTCCTCCTCCCCCCGGAAACGGGGGTTTTTCCCTTCTCCCCAAAAGAAGGATGGTTCCCTCCGCCCGTGTATAGCAAACGGGGTCAAAATTTAAGATAACCGAAAAAAACCCATTTCCCTCCCCCCAATGACCCTCAGACCCTTTTTGACCGTCTAAAGGGGGCAAAAGTTTTTTCCCCAATTTGGGATCTGCGGGAGCCTAAAACCCTCATCCGAATTCGGGGGGGGGGATGAGGGGAAAGCGGCGTTTAATCCCCGGGGTGGACATTTTGAGTACCCTGTGTTTCCCCCTTTTGGGGCCCTTTTGTAATGCTCCAGCGGTTTTCCAAGACACCGTCCAATGTGTTTTCCCGGGATCTTTTGGGTACCCCTGTGTCTTGTTCCCTAGATGACACCGGGATTTTTCCTTGATTTTCGGAATCCCCGGGCTCAATTTTCCCCAAGGTTCTGCAACGTCTGTGCGGAAACCCGTTGTACGCCAAGCTGGGGGAAATGTTTTTTTCCTTTGGCCCAGCCTACCTTTCCTCGGCTACATAGTCTCGGTTTGAAGGCCTAAAGTTGGCCCCAGCAAAACTCCCCCCCGGTATCCCAGGGGCCCCCGGGTCCTGTCGGTCTTGGGGGCTATACAGCGTTCTGGGCTTGCAAAATATTACCGAAAATTTTTTCCCCCACTTCCCCCGTTTGGGTGGCCCCTTTATCGGGGCCCCTTTACTGGGAAAAGAATGCAAACCCAAAGAGGGGGCCTCGGGGCCCCGAAAAGGCGTTTAGGATCTAAAGAAGGGCCTTTTTTTCAGCCCCTGTCTTGGCCCTTTCCCTGTTTCCCGAGAGGGCTTTTCCCTTGGAGGTGGTTCCCTTTTTTCCTTTGGGGGGCGGGGGCCCCCGGTCCTCACGCACAGAAGCCCCAAAAGGAAAGGGTTTCCCTCAATGTGGGTTCTTATCAAAGCCCCTTTTCCCGCCGGCGAGGGGAAAAACTATGCCAGGGGGACCGGGAACTCTTGGCCCCCAAGTTGGCCCTAGAGGGTGGGGGACATCTGTGGGAGGGGGCTCGTATCCCCCCAACACCCCTTTAAAGGACCACAAAAATTTGTTGTATCTTTCAGAGGGCCCCAAAGTTTAAACCCTCCCCCAACCCCCCGGGGGCCCTTTTTTTTTTCTAGGGTTTTGAATTTCTAAAAATTTCCCGGGCCCCTGCTGAGAAAAAACGTCAAGGCGGATGCCCTCTTCGTGCCTCCGTCGTGGTGGGTAAAAAAAACCCTTGTCAAAAACATCTTTTCCCCCCCGAACGGTTGGTTCCCCGGGGTTTCCCGCGGCCCCAAAAAAATCCCTCCGGGAAAAGAGTACGTCCCGCCAGCACTAAGGAGGGGATTCGGGAAATTTGGGGGCATAGCCCCTTGGGTGGTGGTCACCCCGGGAGCTCGGAACCCTATGCATTGATCTCGCGGCAAAAATTGTGGGGGTCTAGAAAGGATGTAAAGGACTCCCACCCCCACCTTTTGTCATTGTGTTTGGGGAACAAGGCCCCCACCCCAACAGGCCCGCGGGCCCCTTCTTGCTCCTCTGCCTGTGCCTGAAACCCCATGGACGCACATAGCTATGGACTTCGTCAGGGAACTTTCCCGTCTCCTCTGGGGAAATTTGGTTTATCTGGGGGGTGGGACAGAAAGGTTTTCAAAGATGTCCCAAATTTGTGCCTTTTCCCTGGCCTTTCCGTTTTGCCCCCCCAATTTGGGTAGTTTTTTTCTTCGGGATTTTCTTCCCGGGTTAAAGGGTGCCCTCACACATTGTCTCCGGGCTGCGGTGTTCAATTTGTTTCCCGTTTTTGGCGTGCGGTTGTGCTCCCATCGAAATCAAGTTGGGACTTTTTTATCGGGCCCATCACCCCCAGTTCCCCAAAGGGCAGGGGGAGAGGGAGGGAACCCGAAATTTTGGGGGGGAAAAAAAAATTTTCCTGGGTCACTTTGGGTCCCGGGGTCAGGGCAACTGGCCGAGCTGCTGCCCGGGGGGGCCGAATTTTGCATATAACCATCGGACCCCGTTTCTGCCCGGGATCTTTGTAGGCAAAGGCCCCCACCACGCACCCCCCCCTTCCCCCGGGCCCCCTAACCTTTTTTTGGATTTTTTCCGGGGGCCCGCGTCAACGACCAAGGGGTTAGGATATCAAGGCCATTGGAAGGAGACGCGACATTTCTACTTCGGGCCTCCCCCCGTTTTGAAGGGCTCGGGGGACAAAAAAGGAAAAAAGACCGCCCCGAAGTTTCTTCCCGGGGACCCAAATTTGGCTCTCTTAAAAATATTTGCGCCCCGAAGGTCCTGTCTTAAAAAATTTGGGCCCCGCTTCCCCCGGGCCTTCAAGGTTCTTCCAAACAGGGGAAACCCCGTGAAATACAAGCTCTGTTTGCCTCCCTGTTTTCCCGGGTCCACAACGAAATTTATGTGTTTCCCCTTAAGCCCCTTTGGGGCTGAAACCCGGTTTTTCCGGGAAAAAATTGTGACGCCTTCCCAAAAAGCCCGAATCCCCGAATCTTGAGGGTTTAAAAGGGCTTTTTTGTTTTGAAAAGGTTTAGGGGAAAACGTTTCTTCCTCGTGGATTGAAGGGGGGGGTTGGACCCGGGGGGAGATTCCCGGGAGCCGGGAACAAATTTTTTGAATCGGGAACCTTCCCCAGGGTTTCTGCGGCCTAAAAAGGTGGGGAGGCCCAAGGGGGGGGGACTGTAACGGTTGCGCCGCGGTCCGTGGTTCCGGGGAAAAGCGGTCGCACCCGCCCTTCCCCCGCGGGGGTCCCCGGCGGGGACGGGGGGCCCCGCGGACCCCCCATGGCCCGGGGTGGCGGGCCCCCCGTTCCCAAACCACTCCTGGCCTCGCTTTTCCCCCCGGTCCTCGTCCCCTTTCCGGCCAGGAAAAGCCGTGGCGCCCCTAGGCGTGTGCGTTTTACGTTCATTTTAAGGGCAGTGCGCCGGTTAAAAATTTGGGGAATTGCCGGGGGCTGTCCCTATATAAAATTTTTGGCCCAAACCCCCGTGCCTTAGTAAAAATGGTTTTTTCCCAAAATGTATTCTCGCCCCTTTTTGTTTTACCCGACCTTTCTACCATTTTCCCCACTCCCAAAACCCCTGCCGCCTGCCCTTTACCCTTCTGCCCCGGGCCAAGGGCCACCCAACCATTTTCGCCTTGCCCCGAACCCTTTTGCCTGCCCACGACTACGAATTTCCCGGGTCGCTTTGGGTTTTAACGGCAAATCGGCTTTCCACCGAAGCAAAATCACCCTCAGGGGGGGGGCGACCTTGGGAGCCCCCACGCCGCAAACAAGGGCCCTCCCGGGTTTTTCGGCGGGCTCTGGTGAAAAAAACCCGGGGGGTTTCTTAGGATTTTGTTCCCCGGCCCCGGGGTTAAAATATCATTGCTTGCGGTGGTTTCCCGGGGGATCTAAAACCCAGCCGTTACCAAAAACCCTGGTCGTATCCCTGGAGACGAGCTGGGAAACAATGAATCAATAAGGGCAGCTAAAAAAAAAAACGGTTCAGAATTTTTTTAAAAATGGGTTGTATTTTAAAAGGGGAAAAGATTGCACATGATGGGAAAAAATTTTACCCCATTATACAAGTACTGGTCAGACCAACATGGAACAATTATGGGCACCAGTGCCAGGGAAAAAGACATTGTAGGCTTGAAAAAAGGGACAAAAGCGGCAACAAAAATATTAAAAAAGGGCTGGGGGGCTTCAATAAACCCCGAAAAAATTTGCAAGGTTTAGGGTTATTTAGTTTAGGAAAAAAGGCTTTGGGGGGACGGTAAATTGTTCAAAAAATCAAAGGTCAATATTTGAGATCTCTCCCAAGATTTATTTAAAATCCAGGACTGTATCTAGAACAAGGGGGGGCCTTTCGTTGGAGGGAAAAAAAGTTTTAATAAAAATAGGAAAAGGGGTTCTTTACTGTAAGAGCAGTGAGATGTGGGAATTTCTGTTAAGGAATTGTCATGGTGAATTCACAAACAGAGTTAAAGAAGGGTTGGTGCATTTCTGGAGCCAAAAATATAACGTTATAGTGACCAGGTTTTGGGAGAGGGTCGTCTTCCCGGGGATTTTTCCGATTGCCAGATTGGATCAGGAAGGAATTTTTTCCCTAACTGAGGACAATTGGCTTTACCTAGGGGGATTTTTTGCCTTCCTCTGGATCAAACTTTAACACTTTAGCAACACTTTAGCAGAATAGGGAATGGATGGACGTAGTCTTTTTTCGGCCTGACAAACTAGTCCTAGGGAATGGTGAAAATTTTTGTTTTTCATTGCAAGCTTCCCCACATCAATTTTACTTGGCAAAAAGTCCTTTAAATTTATAAAATTAAAGCTCACAAAAACGTCCCCCATGTGTTTCCCAGCTTTTCCTGCTATAATCCCTTGTGCTTGATTCTCCAAAAAATAAATATGTTAATTCCAGAATTTCTGACATGGAAAATTAAAAAGTATAGTTTGGTCCTGAAGCCAGAAGATGGCTTGGTCATGAAGGTGTTAAGTGAGGTCCAGAAGCAGACTTTATCTACCACGTCATAGGAGATCCAGTATCTTACGATTTCTTACCTTAGTGCAGGCCGGGTGACCTCTGCTTAAATTGATGCCTTGTTAGTAATATACATTAGAGAGAGGCCACTTTACAGAATTATTCTTGGACAATGCATCACAATGAGTGAAGGAGCTGTCAGCGCACAATGAGGGCCTCCTGTTTACTTGCTCTCTGCGAGCTGCAACCCTGCATTTCCATAGCCAGAGAAACAGACTAAAACCAACTGCCAAAAATCGGGTACAAATGTTAATTTCCCCTATCTGTTTTTGTAAGGGTTCGGGGGATTGGGGAAACCCCGCAAGCGTGGTGTAAGCCACGCCAGGGAGGGAGTCAAAGTAGCCCTGGGGATTCACCAGACCCCGCGCAAAGGGTTTACTTGCTGCGGCGGAGGCTACCAGGTCGCTCCCCCTGACTGATTGCTTGCATGGCGGCCGGGGAAATGGGGGTACAGAATCGTAATTCCGGAGACGTAGCGGGGACAGGTAGGGGGTGGGACGGGCGCAGGGGTTCGTGGTCGGGGGGCAGACGGTCGGGAAGGGGAAAAACAGGAAAGGTCGAAACGGCGGAAGGGGACGGGGTTCACGGGAACAATTTTTGGCTCCAACACTCTCTAAAGACATAAACGCACACCAAAAATTTGGCAGAGAGGGGGAAGGCGTATACCATATTAGGCCCGCGGCCGACATTTTTACAAATTACTCGCCCCTGGCCTTTTTAAAACCGACCCGCCGTCACGCGCCCCCCTAAGAGGGGGACCCGCAGCGGCCGGCAAGGCAGAAACAGGAAGCCAGGAGCGTGGACGGGTACGTAAACGGCCCAGACCCAGGAAGGGGGGCGGCTGCGGGGAGTGCGGCACCCGCGCCAGACCCCATGTAGGCAGGGGGGCGGCTGCGGGGGGCGACGGCACCCGCGCCAGACCCCATGACAGTTAGCTGTGGCCTATTTAGTTTTATAATGTGAATTTATCTAGAAAAGTTTTCCAGATGAAAAAAACCCTCACAAAGAAACTGTGACCCCCTGACATTCTGTGTAAAGGGTTGTTACACAGCGTTATTTCGGGATGCATTTCGTCGCGTGTTTGCACTTAATAGGGGGAGATGTGCAACGACTTAAGTGATCCTTTCTCTTGAAAACTATGGATTATGCCTCCTCTCACCGCTCCTACAATATTGTACGCGCGAGGACATGTCAATTATTCACGGAAAATATGCCCCCCGGAGTTTTTGAAAAGTCAAAAGGCCCGTGGGCTGCCGCCCCCCCCGCGCCCCGGGGAGTCAAGCGTTTTAAAGCAAGCCCCCAAAAAGATGTATGCAGCACGTACTGTACTTCCCCCAACCCCCAGTAAAATTGTGTGAACATCCCCTTAAGGGGTTTAAATGGGGTCTTCCCTGTAAAATTTTCAATTCTGGAGCCTCTTCTTTGGTTGGGGCTTTTCCTCTGTTACCCCCCCCTTTGAAAATTGTCATTTAAGGGGTTTCACATGGGCGTTCCAAATTTGGGGGGTGTGTCCTGTGATTTGAAACATTGACCAATCAGTGTTTAACAGAATCCATTTATGTGAAAGGGACACACTCGTTAAAAAAACCGGGAAGTGTAATTTTTTTTTTTCCCCTTTAAAAGCCCTCACCTTAAAAGGGACCCTTTAACTTTTTGTTATTATTCTATTGATTAGCCCAAATTTAAAGCCTTTTTTTTTTGGGGGAAAAGGTTTAAAAATTTTTCAAAATCATTATTTTGGGGAAACCCAAAATTTATGGTGTAAAAAAAATTTCTTTGGGGGAAAATTTAAACTGTTACTCGTTTTCATTATTACCTTCTTTAGTTTTTTTACCTTGCTGTGAAAAAAACTCTACGCCCGTATGGAGGCAGAAATCCTTTTTTTTCCTTTTTAAGCTTTTTGTGCAAAAATGAAAACCTGGTTTTTCTGTCTTTGTAGAGTTATAAGGGTTTTTTTGTGTCAAAATGATTTTGCATTTTTTGGTTTGTTTTGGGGGGAATGCCCAAAACTTATTGACTTAAAGGAGTTGTCTCCCCACAGGGTTTTTAAAAAAATGCATGAAAGAAAATTTTCCTGTCCTTCCTGGTTCAGACTAATTTTTCATAAGCCCATGCTTGTACACATAAGGGTTTCCCTGCTTTTAGATGGTAATTAGGGTTAGATTAGCTTCTCAAACTACTCCAAGGACTTCTTATCCCGATCCCCCAAAAAAAAAACCCTAATTACAGAGTGTTTACTTGAGAAAAATCAAGCTTTTTTTTCTGTTGGCAGCACAGGGCAATGACTGAACTGGGAGACCTTTTGTGATGGGCATTGAACAAAAGCCCTGGGAGATTTTTTTACAGGTCAGTTAATGAGGGAACCCGAAAAAAAAGCCCAAAGGGGGTGAAAAAATTCCTTTTATCCCTTTAGGGGAAAACCCGAGGAACAAGCAAAATATTTTGGGAAAAAGTCTTTTTTTTGTGTTCCCTACAATTTTAAAGCTTTTTTTTGTAGCAGACAACCCCTTTAAATTCTTTTGGGGGGAATTTGGGGAAAAGGGAAAATTTTAGTTTGCCATTTTTTAGGTAAAGTGGGTAAGGGGGTAAAATAATAGGGGTTTTAATTTGGGGTTTTTTCACCAAATGTTAGCTTTCAAATTTTGGGGAGAAAGGGGTTTAAATTAAAAACTATTACTAAAAAAAATCGCTTTGTTTATTTTGCTTTGGCAGGATATTTAAAAAAGATTGTATTTCCTCTTTAAATACCACATTTCCTTTGGGTTTTTGGCCACCTCTCCCTGCTCTCTTTTTTTTACCCTTTTTTGCCATCAAATTCAGGGCTCCCTTTTTGAGTCACTCCCCGGGAGATTATTATCTCTTGCAATGGAATT